>VDFB02254968.1:0-118675 GCA_007258455.2 Sequoia sempervirens | reverse complement strand
TGGCTTCTATTGTAAATGCCCTCGTTTTGGTCAAAAACCAACATGTGCTGGTTTTAGGATAGATTTTTACTTGTTCATCAAAATGTGAAACAAAATTAAATTTTTTGAAACTAGACTCCATTATACACATGATGAAAAAAAAATCAATTTTTGATTAGTTTTCAAAAAAATTAGGGGGGAGCACGCTCAAATTTCAGCTTTTCAGGATGTGTCCACTTTGAATATTCATAAAATATTATATATTCATTAAAAAAAATATCTGAAAGAATGAGGATAAACTACATGGTGTTAGCTAATTTCTCACCTGTTGGGATTTTTGAAATTCTAAAAAAAAGTTAATAAAAAAGGGGGGAGCCCTCATGCGCTATGCTATTTTTTTGATAAAAAAGGACCTATTTTGGGTTTTTGAGATCCATAATCTTCATTAATTTCAAAAAAAAATAGTAGCTTAGAAACTAGACTCGAAGCAATTCAACTTTTTTTCTTGTTGCATCTTGAAATTTTGAGCATAACTATCTTCATTTTCTTGTGCAAATCAGATTTTGCTGATTTCAGAAAGAAAAAAAAAGTGGCATCTTAAGAGCCAAAATTGTGTCATAGATCCATTCACTTACCCTTATTTCTCCTCCCCCTTTGGTGGACAAGGATCCTACTTCTTTTTTGGCATATTTTTTTGTGTCTCCTCATTTAGAGGATTCACTTAGGTCTAAAGTGGTTATTACTATTTCAACAATTCCTGGAAAGACTTCTTCATATATAGTGTGGGAATCTCCTATCATGTTTGGTCTCATTACCCAATCAAAGGGCTTGTGGAGGATCCTTCATGTGGAATAGTTGGCAAAGCATTGGATTTCCTTGGAAAATCATTTTTCCTCATTGCAAGAGGTTTCATTAGATGAGGTGGTGGTGGAGGATGACATTCATCCCCTCATTTAGTTGAATTGGAAGGTGTATCTTGGATAATCATCCAAAGAAAGATGTATCTAGAATGAAATTAAGGAATATACTATTGGGATGAACCCAAAAAAAAATTCTTCCTTGTAGACAGGATGTTCTTCATGGATTTCTTTATTTTATGAGGTGGTGACTTTGCTATTCTAAAATCAAGGATTTTTGTTGACCTATGGACCTACTGGCAATGTTATAAATTTTATTCCATTTTGGTGCAACAGTCGGTTAAGATTAAAATAATGTTATTCTTTCTTCTTCTCATGAGGCATAAGATTTGTTATACAAAGATGTATTTGTGTGAAAATAATCCAATCCTATTTTATCATGTAATATGTTAGGTGATCATGGGTTATTTTAATCACTTTGATGATCCCTCATACGAATGCACAAATGGTTCTACACTTAAAATTTAAAATAGTAAGACTATTGCATGATTATTTGATCCCTTCATACAAAAGATTATTTATTTAACTAGCCACATATGCATGCATGAACTTGGTAGTGAACTGTCAAGTAGTCAATTTGCATCCATAAGTGCCTAGCATGGTACAATAATAATGTTTAATGATGAACTAGCTAACTTTATTGTTGATTTTAGTGAGTTATATGCTCATGTTGGTGACTCTATCTCTTCTTACCAAATTCTAGAACACCTCATAAGGAAGGATGGTGAACCAATCTTTTATTTTCAAAATGGGTTTTATATTGGTATTAATAGTCTTCCACATGAGTTTAAACCTACTAATTGTTCATGCATAGACATGTATTATGAGGCCTTCTATCTTTGAGCTTAATTTCTCTCCCCTTGATTATAAACCAAATAATTTCAACATGATTTTGGGGTGAGCCAATAGTGTTCAATTATGACTTGAAATTGATATTATATCTCCTAATGCTAGTGGATATTCATTTGTTCTTGATTGGAAAGTTGGTGGGTTTACTTCAAAGAGAAATGGTGATACTATTGTTGATGGTGTAGGTACGGGATTTGAGGTGGAACACTTTTTTTCATTTGATTTTATCCCTTGATTTTTTTATCTTGAGGATGTTGAGGTTTATAAAATCCATTTTGAAAAGGATAAAGATGAGTTTGCATGTGTGTGTGATTCCATCGCTTCCAACAATGAAGATGTTGAAGTATTTTTTTCTTGAAATTGGTTTGGAGTAGCTATCTTTTGTAACTTGGATTGCATTGAGTACAAATTTTTCAGCTCAATAGGTAATCATGCAAATGCTAAGTTTGTAAGTTCTCATATGGATTGTGTAATTGGTTTACAAGGTGAAGAAGAACAAATTATTGATTATTTTCTTAATAGAAATTTTTATACAATAGGTTGCAATGATGAACAAAAAATAGTGAGGCAATTCAAAGGTTGTGAGTCTTTGCATGAAGTGCCTCAAATTTATAAGTTATGTAGTGAACTTGAGGAGTTGGATTTGAATAAGGTTTTGGAATCAATTGTGGATGAGTATATTAGTATTTGTGGTGGAATTGGGTTGTAGGCTCTAGGTCAACCACAAGGTTTACCAGGTTGGGCCAAACTGAGAGCGCACTTGGATTTAACACAAGTTACCCTAGTGTTCATGTGGATATATCTCTTCATGCTAATTTATGTGTAGGTTAGGATGTACATCATGCTTCCAATGACCTTGAAGATAATTATTATATTTCTGAGCATGAAGATGGATCCTACTATATTTGTGGTTTCTGTGTTTTGAGGACTATCATGTCCGCCTCCAACATAATGTACAAAGCATTGTCTATTTACATGTGCATGTATGAAAGATACTAAATTTATTGTGAAACTAGGTGATGGAAATGGTTTCAACTTGGGGGAGTTCAAACCCTTTAATAGTCTTGTCTTTAATAGAGGCAAGTGAATGTAGCAATTTATTCATGGCATTGGACCATGTGATTTCTTGTAAGTGTAATCTACAATTACATTTTTAATTTTTTTCTTAGCCATATCCTCATCCTAAGTGCTCCCATATAATTGGTTGTGTGTTGTTCTTCCCTATACATATCATATCTTGTGTTATTTCATGTTGTCACGTATATACCTATGCATCCTTGTGCAATCATAACAATCATTTGTCATGATGAAGTGTGAGCTAGTCTTAATCTATTTTGGTCACCATTTTTGGTCTAGCCTTGAAGATAGTTGGATTTTCACTATATGTTGATAATTTGGTGCAGGAGCACCTAGATCATGTAATGCCTTCAAAAGGCTAATTTTTCCAATTTGTATGTTCAATCCAAAATGATGTGTCAAGGCCTTGTAATGGCTAATTTGAATGTAATCAAGTCATAAAATAAGTCACTAGGAGGTGAAAATGTAAAAATGCAAATAATACAATTTTGTCAAAAGTAATCATGATGTAATTATGCAGCAAGAGAGAGCATAAATCAAGGAAGATTGAGAGTTAAAAGGGTATTTGCACCGATGAGAAGTTAGAAAAGGAAGTTTCTAGGAGGGAAAAACTTATAAAAAGCATGGCAAGGCATGGAAGAGATCAATATTGTAATCTTGTAACCAAATTTTGAATAAAACCCCTTGTTTTTCTAAATTTGCAGCAATCTTTCATAGTTTCTTTGTGTTGATAATTAAAAAATTCTAAAAGACATATTTTTGTGTGATCTCATTTAAGGAAAGAGTTAGCTTTCATTCCAACTAGGTGGGAGGTTAACTTTTTAAGGAACAAATGAATTAGAAGCAATTTCTTGTGCTTCGGTCTATATTCTTCCAACAGTGGTTTTGAGAGTCTCAAGTGTTTTCAGGGCCATTCCACCGATGTAGGGTTAGTTGGTCAATGGAATGGAAATTTTTTAATGTCTTTTCAATCTTGTGTAGTTTTTGATTATAAGGGTAACAAGAATAAAGAGTTGTGATGTTGTTTCAAGCAAATTTTTTGAGTTTTTCCCACTTGAAAATGGAGGTTGCAAGTAGGGTTTTGAAGAAACAACATATGCATGACCATGGAAATGATTTAAAAAGCTTTTACATGCTTATTGAAGCATTTACAACTATTGGCCGGAGTTCTTGATGTTTGTAAGGGTGATATTCTTGAAACCCTCATTGTTTTTGATGATTTTCACCCTATAATCAAGGGTTTGGTAGAACAGTCGGTGGCTAAGATTTTCAATCTTTAAAGGTGATGAAATTCTGAGTTTTATGGTGTAAATAAAGATTGTTTGTGGTTGGTAAATGGTTTTTGGTAATCTAAGGGAGGTATCCTTTGTAAAATAGACCTATTCTAGTAGCCTTTTCAACACACAGTTTGAAATATCTGATGGTTACTTTAAAGCAGATCCTTGGATGTTTATGTTTTGTTGTTATGGACAGTAAGAGGTGTCTAAATATTTATTTGTTTCTTGGAAACTGCATGTGAATTGTGAGATTTACCTGGTTTAGGGTATGGAAACCTATTTGAGAAATGGTGCTTTGTTTGCATAGTTAATGGTAATCTAATGAACAGTGGAAAAAAGTGACTAAAAATACTTGAATCTTGTTTTATTAAGGTTACTATAGTTGTTCCTATGCTTGGAAACTATTTTGAAGGCAGGTTATGGCAGTATAGAGGTTTGGACATGTGTATTCAATGTGCTTTGGTGGTGTTTTTATACTAAAACCTGATATTCTAACAGAATAGTGATATGGGAGTCTGTACTTGGCTTGTTTTTATTAGGATGATGATGTTTTCAATGATTAAGAAGTCTGGTAATGGAAGAGGTACATGATTAGCTGCCTTGGGTGGAGAAAGATGCTAATGAGCATGGTGAATGAAGGACTTATTTTTAAAGGTCCTGAATTTTGATTTTGTTTGATTTTGACCAATAATCTATATTGATTGTGATTTGGAATAAGGTTTTGTTGAAGTGGAATACTGACTTGTTGTCTTGAAGTCTTGAATTGAAGAATAAAGAAGTTGTATGAGTTTTGAGGAAAAACAAAATGAATTAAGAATTTGATCTTCTCCTGATTTGATTTGGGAATGAAGTTCCTAGAAGAATGAGTGTTTGGTATGATGCTTTGCATCATAATTAGAGCCTATTAGGACTCAATCTTATAGTGCTACATTTTTAATTGAGTCACACTTTCTTTATGCACTTATCCCTCATTTTGCCTATGGAATATGACTCATTCAAGAAAAAATTAATATAGGTTTGATTTTATCAAAATTTCTTGAGTGTCATCCCTCGTGTGCTTCTTAGGTGTTAAAAGTTACAAAAAATGGTAAAATTTCCAAGTTTTGGTTGTTTTCTAATCATTTTTGTAAATGTTTCTAGGTTATTAGAGTTTTAGACTTCCTCATGTAGGCATGCTTTTCCCCCCAAGTCCAATTTTCCTTTGTTTCTATTGGAATGTATCTATGATTATATATACCAAACTTCCACTTCCTTGGGTACCCATTTCCTATCACTCTTAACCCTTGAACCCTAAAATATTAAAATCTTGTGCTTTTCCACAATAACTCTCACCTACCCTTTGGATGACCTAGAAAACCATTAATGGGGTTAGTAGGGCCCTACAACAATTAAAAGTGATTTATAAGAACACAAAAAACCATTTTGTATTCAAAGAAATGCATATTTAATGGGAATAATTATTAGCACAACTCATACCCTAATTTAATGCTACAAATAGGGTTTTATGACTTAATGTCTGCATGCCATCTCATGGTTGTGTCTTTAGTAGATTTAATGGGTTTCTCTAGGTCATATCACTCTAGATATACAGGTTTTATTAATGAAAAGGAATTTTACATGTTTGAATGATGTTCTTGCATTCTCCCCATTGTATTTTAACTCATTCCCCTATGATATTCATGTGATTTCGAATGTGAATTGCAATGCATGGATGAATATGATAGGGGATGATTGGATTTCTCATGTTATCTAGCTTTTTACCATCCTAAGGATTCCTTAACTGAGTTAGGAACCAAAATGATGGACCTACATATACCAATGAGTTTTACATTCAAATGGTTGGTCATTGAGCCAATTTTCAGTATGGTAAAGTCTCTAGGTTATTCTAAGGCATCAAATGATGCAAATATAAACTATAAATGAAGGAATGTATTTAGAATACTCTAGGAAGGGAATTATACTATATATATTTTCTACTAGATGTCTCCATGGCTATTTTTAATGATTGATGAAAGTATTATAATCACATTTATATATTTATTCTTGCCACATTTTCTAGCATGAATGTAATGATGGTTTGATGGTGCGTGATATCACCTAATGTGTTATAATTTATTTATAATGGTAATTCCTTTGCTCCATGTGGGTTGTTATAGTTTGTTATGGATTATTAAGTATGTTTTTTGTAGAAAATTAATCTCTATTTTTCATATACTATAAGCCTAGTTTTGTTGATACTTTGTTGAGTGTCTTTTCATTCCTCTTTATTGTTTATAACTTAGTTTCCCAATGGAGTAGGCATCATTACACACTGGTGAAGGAACAATTAAATTCCAACATTTAAACAACATCCATCTTGGTTAGCTATAATATTAGATTAGGTTTAAAATAATTTGTATGCATGTTGTTCATGATTTAATGTAATAAAGTAGGAAGAAATATCAAACAAACAATAATTTTTAAATGATTAGAGAATATGAATAATATGTTTACACCTTGTGATTATGAATGCAATGGTAGATGATAATATTTTAAGGGATTATCATGAAGCTAATGTATATAGGTGTGTGTGTGTGTGTGTGTGTGTGTGTGTGTGAGAGAGAGAGAGAGAGGTGTATGATCATCTATATAGAGGTATTTTTAACCTATTTACATTTGATCTAGTGACAAAAATTAGGGTTAGGTGTATAGTTGGGTGTGGTTGCTTTTCTATTCATTGTTACATTTTAATTGATGTAAGAATATTATTAAGGTCACATCTAGGAACACCCTCTCAAGTTTATGTTGAGCCCAAAGTGTACGAGAGTTTACCCACTCTTGATATAGGCCTTTAACCATTCACAATATGTTGATGATCTCCCCTTTTAACTTCTTGAAGACAAGCACCTTGGCCCTAAGTGTGGGATTATGTTAACTAGGATTGTGAACCTATAATTTGGGACCTAACATGTGTAATTGAGAATGGTAGCAATGACTTGACATTGGATAAGTGGGGATGTACAAAGGGTGGTAGAGTAGATGAGGGAACCTAGTGGTGGGTGTGATGGAGGTGGCTCTAGAATGGTTGTATGGTGGTTTCTAGCTACAAATAGCTAGGCTAGGCTTTAAGGGTCCTATGGACCCTTTTTGAGAGCCATGTGTGGTTTTGAAGAGGATTATGTTCTCTTTCCAAAGGGAGCCACATGTTAATAAATGGTCATAAACCCTTAATTTTTTTTTATTTTTAAAACAAATGCAAAAAATATTATAGACCCACTTATTCATGGTCAAATGACCTGATAATTTTTTTTCTCTAGATACAAATTTCTTTGATTTTTGTGATTGGGTAGTCAACCATATGTAGGGGTTTAGTTCCTTCCAAATGCAATGACACTATTAGTTGGACCCTGAAATGCCCCAAAAATTGACCTATTCATCAATTAACACATTCAAACCCTCTATTGTAAAATATATTCATAGAATCCTATTCTAGTGAAATAAAAGCCAAAAAAAAAAAATTGAGCCTTTTAGGTGTAATGGAATAAAAAATGCTACTTAGACTACTAGAAATGTACTCACCCCCAGAATGTAGAATACCAAGAATGAAACCCTAAAGAAATTATTTGTGCCATCAAATTATTATGATTCTCTTGATCATTTGAAGATGCAAGACAAGAGCATATTAGTTTTGAGAAATGCTTGCAAACTAATTAGTTCACTCAACATCTTTCAAAAATATGAAGTGAAGTACTCTAATCACATAGTCATAATGAATTTGATACCAAGTTAGAATATGAAACATTAAAGGTTAATCCAAAACTTGTGCAAGAGTAAATCACACACTCAAACTAAAAAATGATTAAAGGATCAAAATTGTAAAAGGTATAGTGTTTTAAGAATGAGAGAACAAACACACTACTCACTAGAATAGAATAGCTCCAAGAAAGAAAATGCATAAAGGAAATATCATAATGTAGTAACAAAAAAAGTATCCCTTTTTCCTTAGTTTGGAATAATTAATAACAATTGAGTTTAATGTTGCCTTAATTTAGTGTTGTAATGTGTTTCACACATTCACATTAAGTTTAGGGCCCTTTTTAATTAAATGGACTTAATGGTGCCTTATTTAGGGTGTTGTAAAATGTATCTTTACACTTTCACACTAATCTAGGGATTTATTAATTAATTGAGGTTAATTGGCCCCTTTAATTCAAATCCAAGCCTAATTAATTACAAATTCTAAGGGATAAAGCCTGAAATTCATAAATAATATTATACAACATTTAATTTTACAAGGTGTGTGTCCTAGGTTAGTGACCTAGGACCCATTCGTCACCTGGCGAATGGGTCCTCACTAGGTCCTAGGACCCCCTTTTCACATAACATTTAACATCCCCCAAAGTGTGTTCTAGTTAAGTGTGCTAGGACCCATTCACCACATGGCGAATGGGTCATCACTTAACCCTATGATACCCCTTGGAATACGTTTTTGGTGGTATTTTAATGATTTGAAATCCTAGATCTAATGTTGTCTTATGTTATTTGAATTTTGAGAATTAAGAATAAGATAAGTATATATAAATATAAGGTTATTTCACATATTTTCATCTTAGAAGAGCTAATCTTTCAAGTATTCAAGTCCTAATAGAAAATTTATGAGATCAAGAGTTCACAAGAGCATTCAAGAAGGCATTCAAGGGAAGATTATAGAAGTTTATTACAGCAATCAAAGATCTATTTCATCATGTCAAAGTCATGTGTTTTGTTGAGATAATGTGATGATGTAGCATTGATGATCAAGTTAAAGTGTTCAAAGCCATTATCCTATGTCAAGTTTGTAATCAAGATATACACTCATTGAGGCCATTTCATGCTAAGTTTTAGATTTGCAATCCAAGGTTCAATTGAGGTTTGGTGAGTTGTGACATTACATTGTTCATTCATCTTTCCTTTTATGCATTGTTTCATTACAAGGTTTAATTACCAAATTAGGGTTTGACCAAGGCAAATCCCTATTACCTAACAAAAAACATTTTTCTCCTCTTTGATGTGTGATTGCAGGCTTTAGGTTGAAGATCAAGTGGAGAGAAAAAAGTTGTCAATTTTGCAAAGTTATCAAAGTTGTCATCTTTCTTGAAAAATCACATAAAGTATTCTACATAATTCATTTTCAACTTTTGGGAGCTGAACACCTAGAGTTTGCAGTTGTAGAAATTGAAGAACATAACCCAAAAATTGATTTTTTAGAACCCTAGCTAGAATCCATTCACCACTGGGCGAATGAGCCCTCAGTGAGGCCTAAAAAAGCACTTTTTGCAACAAGTACACAACATTTGACCCTCTTAAAACATACCTTTTGATTGCCATATTGGTTAGGTTTCATTTCTGATATTCATTTATGCATAATTATTACCCTCATAATCGAATGAAACATAGAGAATAGTAGGTTCATCATCTTGTTGATTCATTTTACTGAACCCTATTTTTCTATTGTTTATTATGGTGAACTCGATGTTTTGAGCATTGTAGTTTTATGATTTTGGAGTCTCCTTTTCATCTTATATTAGATCTTGCATTCATTTGCATTGAATTAGATCTCATTTAGGGTGTTTAGTTTGCATTCAAATTTGCATCTCATCTAGGGTTTTTTAGAATTGCATTGTTTGCTTTCTTTAAATCTGAAAAATACAAAAAAATCAGTCATCTTGCATATCATATACATCATATAAACTTGCTTTTGAAAATTGAAACAAAAATTTCATATCAAACTAGGTCTTTTAGTTCATCTTTTTATCACATTTTCAACTTGCATTTCACATTACATTTACAAAAAATTAAACCTGAAACTTTCTATAGTAGACTTGAATTTAAAAATCATTAGAAAAGACTTGAAAATATTTAAAAATTAGTTTCAAAACCCTAATCTAGGACCCATTCACCCTAGGGCGAATGAGTCTCTGATCAGGTCTTAATCTACATTTCTGAAAATTAAAAACTTCATTATGTGCTTTTGTTTGCTACTATTAGATTTCTGTTTCAATTTCCTAATTTTTTATTTCATTCATTTCATTAGATCTAGCTTAATTTGGTACTTTTAGTGCATTGTGTGATTTCAAAATTGCATTTACAAGATTTCATTTTCAGCTTCTTACATAGTGTAATCAACAAATTACCTTGTTTATAATTTGAAATTTGTATTTACACATTTCATTCTAGGTCATTGCATTGCATTTTAAACCTCTAAATCCATTTTGGGTTTGCACACTAAGTTTGTGAAACTTGTATGAGCTTTACAACTTGGTTTCTTATTAGCAATACTATTGTGAGATGTAGTTCGAGACTCATGTCATCCCGTGATATACCATTCGTTGTGGATCTTGGGTTTTCTGAATCTTTCTAATAGTATTGATAATCAACGGTCCCCTACGGATCATAACATGCATACTTCATTTCCCATGACTTCACTTCCTACAACCAATGTATATGTCAAGTTAACAACACCATCCCTACCATGACTAGTTGTACTCAAGCTTTGGGGTGTACCCAAAGCCAAGGTGGAACTTCAATTCCTCCTTCTATGATACCCCTTTCCATCCCTACATACACTAGCACTCAAGTTACCACAACAATCTAACCTACTATTAATGTGAACACGTCCTTAGGTATTTCCATTAGGAATCCTTCAAGCTTTGTGCATTCAAATACAATATCTCCTCAACCACCCTCCCTCACAAATTTACAATTCACTTGCCCTCTACATACTAACACCACTCCACCTTACTCCCCTCCACCTTACACTAATAACAATGATGCTATCCTTAACACACTTTTGCAAAGCATGGCATCCCTCCAACAACAAGTTGCAACTCTAAATCAAAACAACAATGGTCAACCTTCAAAATGCATCAAAACCAATCAATTATCTTTGGAGATATTAAGAACACAAATGCCATGAGGTATAGAAGTTCTTAGATTTAAGAAATATGGTGGGCAAGGAGATCCTGATAGCCATGTGTCCACTTATACAACCTTATGTAGTGATTTCATCTTTGAAGATAAACTCTTGGCTAAACTATTCCCTGGGTCATTGAAGGATATTTCTTTAGAGTGTTTTTTCTCTTTACCGAACAATTCAATAAATTCATTCAATGAGATTATTGATGCCTTTTACAACCACTTCCACATTCACATGGGTTCCAAGATGACCCTAGCTGATTTAATGACATGTAAACAAAAGGATGATGAGAAAGTGACTGATTTCATAGTGAGATATCAAACTCTTTATTCATAAATAAACATTAAAATTCATGATGCTAACGTTCAAAAAAAATTTATTGCCAACTTACAAAAAAAAATTCAAAACAAGCATGAAATGTTGAAATTCCCATCCTTCACACAATTATGTGTAGCCCTTCGTGATTATCAGAATTCGGCTTATGGTTGTGATGTGAGAAATCCTCCTAGCCGTCCTGAAAAGTTTGAATCCACAACTCAAAATAGTTACCAACCTTTTAAGAAGCAAAATAGAGGATTTTTACAACTTAATTCCCCTCAACTAAGTCAACAAGCCGATAACCAAGTGGCTGCCATAAAGACGACAAATCCTTTTTCAGGTTTTGGGATAGGAATAGAAAATTTACTCCTCTACTCGATACCCTTCGCAATATCATGTTGCAGCTCGTAGAAAAGAATATGCTTTCCTTACCTCCTATTAGAGCTCCTAATCCTAATAAACCATTGCTCGTAGGCTTTAGACCAAATTCTTATTGCCATTATCACTGAAAAAATGGACATGATATAGAATATTGTAAGCATTTTAAACATCTTTTGCAAGACCTCATTGATTCTAATCATCTTCTAATTGAAGGTGTGAATGGTCAAGGTAATAAGTATGTAGCTCCTCCTAACCAGAGCTTACAAATCTTTACAAATCCCATGTTGAAACACACTATTTCATTTGTCAAAGCTAGTGAAACAAAGAATGATGTGATGAATGTTGACACAGATGATGAAAATATAAAAGATAAAAATGTGGATGAACCAGCCAAAATAATAGCATTTATTGACGCTAAACTATGTAAGAGCTCAACCAAAATGCCTCTGGATATTGCTTTCTCACAAAATGACATAATCAAACATGCACCTGATGGTCCTCTTTACATAACAAGAAGAATCAATGACAAGCCTACTAATGAGATATTAATTGATCTCGTTTGTGTAGAGAACGTGATCACTGAATAATTCCTATTTGTGCATGAACTCTATCAAGATGCATACGATAAATCGAAATCATGGATCAAAATGCATAATGGTTTTCCATGTCCTATGATGGGTTCAATAAATCTCCCTTTAAAAGTTGAACCAAAAACATTAAATGTCTCATTCATCATCAACCCGTCATTAGACCAATTTCATGTGAAGTTTGGATATCCATGGCTTCGCTCCATGATGTCGTCCCGCCAATTGTGCATAAATGTTTAAACTTTCCCTTTGGCAATGAAATCTTTACTATTCATCATAGTGTCTTTAATCATGTGTCTTCCCAAGGGAATTTTCATTGGATTTCTTTTGGCCTGAGCCTATTGAACCTATTAGACCTCATGAGGACTACTTTTTCAAAGCATATCAAAAGTTTAAGGAAAAACACATAGTAGAATTATCCCTTAGAAATATGCCTCAACTTGTGATTGAGCCACCAACCATTGACGAAACCATGATTGAGCAAAAATCCCTTCCAAACATCCAAGAGAAATCTATGACAAATCCTCCTACCATTTCCTATAAGAGACCACGAGATAATCAAAATAATCTCATTGTTCCTCCTAAAGTCAAACAAGTTTACAAAGCTAAATAGAAAGTGGTTGAACAATCTCCTATGGTTTCTTCCATTCCTCCCCTAACCTAGAAGAAAAGAAACCTATGATTGTCAAACCCCCTCTTACACAAACATAAATTGACAATAGATTGAAATGAAATCAAAATGCTAGAGAACATAAGTGTAGACATCGTGCTATTGCTCATATGTTACAAACTAAATAAGAAATGAACAACATAGAAAATCAAAATCTGAACTTACTTGAAGTAATGCATGATGAATCTATACCCTCGCTGCAACGCAAACAAGAACTTTCAAGAGACATTATCATTCGACCTCCTATTGTGATTAATCTAGATGATGACATTGATATTGGAAAGATTGATGAACAAGTGCATAATGAGTTGAATACATTATTTTCCTCTCCTATGAGCTTAAATGACAAATCTCCTAAAAAGAGTGTTGAACTTGGTATATGTCCTAGTTCGGCACTAGATGTTGTCCCTTTGGCTAGTTGTCCACATTCTGAATATACCAACTGAGATTGGGATACAAACAACTTGCTATAGGTTGAATTGCATGTGTCTTACTAGACTTTTGTATTGTTTTCTTTTTCTTCATGTTTCTTTATGTGATTGCATGTGTGTAATATGATCCCTTGTGTTGTTTTGTTTGATGTATCTCTCTCTCTCTCTCTCTCTCTCTCTCTCTCTCTCTCTCTCTCTCTCTCTCTCTCTTTGTGCATTCCTTTATATGTATCTACGTTCTTCTATATGTCGTAAAAATTTTATCTTTTTTGTTGGTCTTTTGTTTTCCTTTTAGGGATGATGCAAGGCGTCAAGACATTTAGGTCTCTTCCATGTTGACTCAAAGGCTTTTTCTTTGTTTTCAATCTCTATGTGTCATTCTTCTAGGTCTATGAGTATTTGGTGAATGATGACATTTCTAATCTCTATGACAACATTGTAGCAAAGACATACTAGCCTCGCGAATCCATAAATCCCTTATGTATTTTTGGGGGCAACCCCTCCCTCCTTTTTCATGACGTAGCTTTATTTCAAAAACATATGACTTGGCATAGGGTTTTCCGAGGAAAGATCTCATGCCTTAGGAGTAAACATTGACTACTTTAAAGTGATTTTTCACAACAATGGTGTTAGCAACCACTTTAAAGTGGGGGCATACATTGATGATATCTTTCGACATTTTGCATATTTTTATGGTGTGATTTTATTTTTTCTTTTGATGCATCCTATTCTTGGTGGTGTCATTGGGTTTGATGTTCTCCAAAAGTGTGATATTTCTAAGTGTACAACTTTCCTCTTAGTGGCTTGATGCAATGCGAGGCATCCCATAAGTGGAAATTTGTTACTCTTGACTTATCCTCTCTTGGAGACATTAGGCATGATGACCCAAAGAATACCTTACAAGAATGAAGCAAGATACCCTTGAACAAAAACCTATATACAAATGTTCATAAGTTTTTGGTATAACACAATGTGCTAACCTTGTGAAGCTCAAACATAACCCTCATTCAAGGCCACCTAGCATAACAAGTTGTACCCTACTTGCATGTGGAGCCTTGCCATGTGCATAGAGATAGGAATGTGAGTGGCACCGTATCAAATTTATCAAAGGGATAGCTTTGGTATGGTAAATACAATGAGAGCTAACACACAAGCATGACTTACTCGCTAAACCACCTTCATGGAGGGATACTCACCTAGTGTGAGTTTGACATGGGGTCATACTCTCACTAAAGTGGGGGAAAAATGTAGTAACGAAAAAAGTATCCCTTTTTCCTTAGTTTGGAATAATTAATAATAATTGAGCTTAATGTTGCCTTGATTTAGTGTTGTAATGTGTTTCACACATTCACATTAAGTTTAGGGCCCTTTTTAATTAAATGTACTTAATGGTGCCTTATTTAGGGTGTTGTAAAGTGTATCTTTACACTTTCACACTAATCTAGGGCTTTATTAATTAATTGAGGTTAATTGGCCCCTTTAATTCAAATCCAAGCCTAATTAGTTTCATATTCTGAGGGATAAAGCCCGACATTCATAAATAATATTATACAACATTTAATTTTACAAGGTATGTGTCATAGGTTAGTGACCTAGGACCCATTCACCACCTAACAAATGGGTCCTCACTGGGTCTGAGGACCCCCTTTTCACATAACATTTAACATCCCCCAAAGTGTGTCCTAGTTAAGTGTGCTAGAACTCATTCACCACATGGAAAATGAGTCCTCACTTAACCCTAGGACTCCCCCTTGGAATACGTTTTTGGCAGTATTTTAATGATTTGAAATCATATATCTGATGTCGGCTTGTGTTATTTGAATTTTGGGAATTAAGAAAAAGTATAAATATAAGGTTATTTCATATAGTTTCATCCTAGAAGAGCTAATATTTCAAGTATTCAATTCCTAATAGTAAATATATGAGATCAAGAGTTCACAAGAGCATTCAAGAAGGCATTCAAGGGCAAATTATAGAAGTTTATTGCAACAATCAAAGATCTATTCCATCATTTCAAAGTCATGCATGTTGTTGAGCTAATGTGATGATGTAGCATTGGCGATCAAGTTCAAGTGTTCAAATCCATTATCCTATGTTAAGTTCATGATCAATAACTACACTCATTGAGGCCATTTCATGCTAAGTTTCAAATTTGCAATCTAAGGTTCCATTGAGGTTTTGTGAGTTGTGACATTACATTGTCCATTCATCATTCATTTTATGCATTGTTTCATTACAAGGTTTAATTACCAAAATGGGGTTTGACCAAGGAAAACCCCTATTCCCTAACAAACAACATTTTTCTCCTCTTTGATGTGTGATTACAGGTTTTAGGTTGAAGATCAAGTGATGAGAAAAAAGTTGTCAAAGTTGAAAAGTTATCAAAGTTGTCATCTTTCTTGCAAAATCATGGAAAGTCTTCTACAAAATTCATTTTCGACTTTCAGGAGCTAAACACCTAGAGTTTGGAGTTGCAGACATTGAAGAACAAAACCCATAAATTGATTTTCCAGAACCCTAGCTAGGACCCATTCGCCACTGGGCGAATCAGTCCTCAGTGAGGCCCAAAAAAGCACTTTTTGCAACAGGTACACAACATTTGACCCTGTTAAAACCTAACTGTTGATTGTTATATTGGTTAGGTTTCATTTTTTATATTCATTATGCATTATTACCCTCATAATTGAATGAAACATAGAGAATAGTAGGTTCATCATTTTGTTGATTCATTTTGGTGAACCTTATTTTTCTATGGTTCACATAATAACATGAATGCCACATACAAGGTGAATGTATACATATATAGAGAAGAGAGTAGGAAAAATTGACCAATGATATGTAGCTCCAACTACCCAAAAATAGGTTAGAGTTAAATTCATGAAAGATCTAACCTCATAATTATTTATTGTACATACGTAAGACAAAATAAATGTTTAAGAAAATGCACTAATATCCAACTAAGGAAAATTAAAACTTATTCCAAACATGTCTCTCATAACCTACCTTACATCAATGTGTTGAATTTTGGTATAATAGTAAGAAATGTGCCATATCTACTAACACTCAACCATTTCACCTTTGTCAAATGATGGATAATTCAATAATATGATAAGAATACTCATAAAAATGATCTCCTAATTAATGATAATGCTTTATGTGATGATGGTTGAGAACCTCTAGATTTTACATCTTGTGGTGTTGGTGAGTATAATGTTGATCCAAAATCTTGTAACATCCCATCTTTTTATAAAGATCCATCAATTTATGGGGAGCCACTAGAGGCATATATTGATCTGAAAGAAGCACACATATTTGATATTTATTTTGAATGTGCTACTTTTACTATTGATCCATCTCCTTTCCTTTAGTCACTTAGATAATTATATGATATTAGACTTAAGCTAATGCAAAAACTAGGTTATATGAGGGTAAAACACTTGGAATCATGAACAATGTATGTATGGACTAATACAAATACAAGAGAACACCACAAACTTATGACATATAGGATATTGGATTAAAATTATATGACACATTGGATACAAGAATTAAAATATAAAAGAGTCAACATGAAGCTTCTTTGATTTTTTATGATTCATTAGAGATCCATTATGTTCATGCCCCCATGATGAATTTATCCATTTATTTATGAGAGTCTTTTGGATATTTTAGTAATGAATCCTATGAGGATTCTACAAAGATACGTTACTCATTGATTACAAAAGATAAATGTGTGTATTGATTATCCATGCTACATCATTCACATAGACATATATAGATAGATAACATATAAAAAATAATTTCAAAGTACCATAAAATTAAAATAAAGAGTACATTGAATACCCATGAGATAATTAGAGACTATCATATAAATAATAAATAATATCCATATAAGCATTATCCAAATATAAATTATGATCAATAACAAAAACAAATATTACTTACATGGAGGTTGTCTCAATGACCTCTCCACCATCTCACTCCTATAATTTTCATGTCTTGTTTTTTAACCTTGATCAATATTTCAACCTCTCCCTAAGCATCACCAATGTGTCTTTGCCAACTCTTGGTAGTAGTATTTCAACCTCCCCATAAAGGTTTCCAACTTTTCCTATGATGCCATTAGCTATTGTAAAATGATTGTAGTGACTATATCTCTTCTTGGGTCCAATGTGGATGCCCTCACCTTTGCACAAATTAGCCCACCAACTAATGTGTCCCTCTTTTTCTAAAGGGTATCTCTATCAATTCAAAGCCTCTTCCATTCTCCTATTACTTCATCTCTCTCTCATCCTCACTTGGGAGGTGGACTTTGTTGATGCACTTGTCAACATTTTGTGTGCTTGGTTGACGTGATAAAAGGGGTACAAAGTGTTCAACATGTACATATGATCAAGAATAACCATTTTAGCTACTAATATTGGGAAGCCAATAGTCAAATGCTTCGTATTAAAATAAATCAAGACTAGGCCCAATTTGTTATGTTTCTTGCACATCACATATCAAATGTCCATGATTGTTCATACGCTAATATAGTGCTATAAATATATCTATATTACCTAGGTGGCCCTCCTACCACTTCTCATCAACAAGAATCTGTCACAATGGTGCTTTAAGTAGGGGAAACTAACCATTATCTCTCTTTCCCTTGCATCATGAGCCTACTCTCCCTTGGTTGTAGGATAATCTAATGTCATTGTTGTTAGTGTATCTTTGGAGATATTTAGAGTATAGAATAAAGGATTTGCCTCCATATTCCACCATACTTTATATGCATCATTCACTCCTATATCATCGCCCTCCACTAATATAATGACTTCATTAGCTTCATCATCATCCATTAGGGTTTGATCAATAAGTGGTGGCCTATCCACTTCAAGTTTGAATAAGGTTCTAAGATTCCTATGATAAATTTTTGGTATTAGAGGAACCACTTAGTGAACCAAAAACTACCCTAAAACATGCTCAAATTGAAATGTCTCCTTCATGATACCTAGTTTATTTCCTAACAAACCATCATGATTTCTTAATCTATCCAAGATGAAATTTGTCATCTACATCCTAGGCATGTTCATATATGTTCAACATATGATATTCCATGGATTCAAACTATACAAAATATATCACTAGCCAAATTATATAGTCCCCTCGTGCCATTTACCAATGTGGCTCAAGTCCCACTAAAACACTAATGGGATACCAAAATTTGTAGCACTAAGTAACCTTGGGTAGTTTGGTATCAATATATGTTCATACACCTTGGACTACAATAAAGAGGTTTCTCTAATGCTCATATCACCATCCATTCGTGAATATAAATCATCATATAAATGAACCAAAATACAATTACTCCACACAAATGACCACTAATTCTCCTCTACCTCACATACAATCTAAACTACTCCATAAGAGATCATATAATCCTTTCTATCTGGAAATACCAATATACCAATAATGACAAGTAACCACCAATATCCTTGTGATGCCTATTTTACCAAAATATTTGATTATGGGACCTATCCCTCCCACATCTTGTGTGAAATGTACACTATTGATATAACTACCTCTCTTGTTGTAGGTTGGTGTGTCTTTTTTGCACTCATCTACCCCTTATATGAAGTTCCATGATATGCCAAACTTCCTCAAGGGTTCATAGCTAAACCCTATGCCTTGAGAAGAGTGGTGAGCATTTGAGTGCCATAGAATAAAAATAATAAATGTAAAAGGTGTCTCAAACATGTACTCTCCAATAACTTCCAATCCTTGTTTGTGGGCACCAATGATCTCAATTTCTTATTTTGGTTGTTTTTGGGCCATTAACAAATCTATATCTCATTTTGCATTCCCAAGGCATACCAAAATTATCATTAGCTAGTCTATAGTAATACAAATGATCATTAAACATAAAAATCAAAACATAAAAATGATTAATAATTTGGGTTCAAATTTACGTGTCACATGAAACCTATAAAATCAATTTGCTTGCATGGATCACTCTAGTGAGTTAATCCTATGCAATGTTTTTTGATTCCATGGGTCACAAAAAATAGCGAAAACAATTCATGTCATTGTTTGGACATTTTTCTTAATCCTTTTCAAAATTTGAAAAAAAGAAAAAAGAAAAATTTGGCTTGACATGCTCAATTGTGTGCATGTACCCTATTGACTTGAGTATGTACGTGGCTCTTGTGTTACATTATGGTTATTGCTTTAGATAGCTCTCAAAAGGGCTATGGTAAAAATTAAATGTCACTTTCACCTTTTTTCCCTCCTATATATAATAGGCCACCCTTCTTACCTACTCACCATCAAGAAAACCTAGGGTTTCTATACTACTCATAACGATGTACATTTTTTAATCATGACATATGGCATTATCACACTTTTTGAGGTGTTTGATTGTTGTATAGTTATTGTCACGATTATTTTGAAAGATAAAATTTATGAGACATATCTTAGACCAATTATTACTCTGAGATGACCTTGGCATATGGCATTATCACACTTTTTGAGATGTTTGGTTGTTGACTGGTTATTATCATGATCATTTTGAAAGATAACATTTATGTGACATATTTTAGACCAATTGTTTCTCCATGATTACCTTGACATATGACATTATCACACTTTTTGAGGTGTTTGATTGTTGAATAGTTATTATCATGATCATTTTGAAAGATAACATTTATGAGACATATCTTAGACCAATTATTTCTCCGAAATGACCTTTTCATTTAACATGAATCGATTCTTAATAAACTCTCTATGAACCATTCAACTTTACCCAAAAAAAAAAAAAAACAAAACAAAACAAAAGATCACTCATACACATCCTAAAATTACTCAAACTCGAATTAAAATAGATAATCTCTTCAGCGTCCTCCACACTCACCACCTCAAAGAAGAGAAAAAACTGTCTATTACCTGGATTGTGTACATATCCAAGAAATAAGCAAATTTAAAAGCTTAACGAAGGTCTCCGCCTCGCTCCATTCAAAGAGTCGATCAGGAATACAAGTATAGGTACGTGAAAGTAATGCAGATTAAAATATTTCCAGCCATCTACTTCAAAATCTGACAGCTTAGCCTATCCATAGCTTTCATCACTGAATAAGAACACGTACTGTCACAACTCTTCATGCGTGCAAGTACATTATAAAGATGCCACACGATCCTTCACATCCATGTTCCCCAAGACACAAGACCAGGTGCCATGACCAGCATGCACACATTATTTCTCTGCTTTTTTGCAGATTCTTGTCATACCACCACTTTAAGTATACTGCAGAGCTGCCATTGGCATTTCCAGATTTCACAATCCACATCCCTTTCAATGACAATAAAAAACTTGCTGCAAGCAAAGTAGAAATACATTTCATTAAATGCTGTAAACTTCTATTGCTCCTGCTACACTGGGGAATGGTAGGTAATATTCCATACTATCACAATATTCAGTGGAGCAGTGGGAATTGTGTTGTGGGCTTTTAGGTGTTCTGTGTTATCAATGTCAAATGCATGGAAATCAGATAGAATAAAGGCCAGAAATATCATAAGTGGGCTTTAATGGCCGAGAGCAAGTAAAGTATAAACTGGGCATGCAGACATTCCTGCCAGTGAGATTTCATTTCATGTCTCAGTATTACTGTTTTTAAATTTAATATGCACGGAAAGCACAGCCATTTCCCATCATTACGGCTTCTTCTTAGGCGTTGACTGTGATTTGCAGGAACTGAATTGTTGCTTTATACGTAAAATCACCATCACAGTGGAGACCAAAACTAAAAATAATCATCACGTTTCCTGCACGTGAACGCCCTGTTTAAGTATGGGTTACAGAGTTGCTTAAAGTGCCGCAAATTTCCTGTCAAAATATTGTACGGGACGTTTACATGCACTGATACGCCCGTATTCTGCAAAATAAAAGGCAGAGTGCGGTTCTGTCCATGGGAAATTTTCACTGAAAAAGAAAAATGTGTTTTTGAGTAAAAACTGGTAGAAAAACAAAAGGAAACTGTACGGGACAGTGTATACGTATCTTCTAAAATCTCATTCTCAGTGAATGGTATAAAAAAACATGAATGAACCATAAAAGCTTAGTTTTTGTGGAGCCCAGTTCTGCTGTCAGTCTTTTGTTGCTACTTATTGCAATTTAGGGCTCATCTCATAGAGCGATGGTTAAGTGGTGGCGTTGTTGTTGTGGTCACAAGGGTTCAAATTTCCGCTGGACTATTGTGAACCTAAGTTTGATCCACAGTCTTTAACAATAAACAAGACTTCAATCTTAACATAGCAACCTCTAAAAGTCTTCTTTAACACCAACTTGACTTCTTCTTAGATGTCATAATAGGCACACAAATCTAGGAGTAGGTGATAATTAGAGACATGATTGCAAATTTCAAGTAGAACCCATTAAACATCAAAATTACTAAGTAATTTCTTCTAATTAATTTAGAGAGTTTAATTAATGTGTTTTGAAAGGGATGTCCCAAAACTTAAATTTATTGTTAGAATTAATCTAAATGTGTTACATCAAAAAGATCATGAAATTAACATTCTATCCTATAAAGAAACTAAACTATCTCCAATCTCTCTATTTCAATTTAACATTTATTTATCTTATATATGATTCAACTCTTTATGTTAATTGCAGTGATTTCGTACCATAACTAGCTATTTATTTACCAAAAAAATTATTTATGTTAATCTAAAATTTAATTTCTATGTGATCAATCTACATTTTCTTATATTAACATAATTTAAAGATCAACACAATTTAAAAGAGAATAATCTATTTCTTTATCTTCAAACTTATAAATTATTGCATAGTTTATAAACTTTATTAATAGCCATCCTAAATTAGAAGTTTATTTCAAAAATTATAAGATGTATGTTTAAAAGAAAATTAATGAAAAGAATCAACATTAGAATTCTATTTATATTGTAAATTTTCTTATTTTACACATTATTAATATAATTGAAAATATTAATATCTCTATATAATTATTAATTAAATAATTATTTACAATAAATTAATTTAAAATAACTTAAAAATAACAAAATTTCGAAACAGAACATTTAATTAATTGAAGTATTAACACAATTTTAATTGATAAGTAGGAGGTATTTTTCCACAGCGTGTCAAATTATGAGCATCACCTAGATGCAATGAGTGCTAAGTGGACCATTCGATATCATGAGAGATGGGGTCTTGTTGAACCACTACTCATGAAACTTGGGTCAATGAGTTTGACTCGAAACTACATGGTTGAACCCGATAGCAATATCATAATTTGACACGTGTGGAAAATACCTCCTACTTATCAATTGATGAGCTAAAGGGGCTCTATTATGAATGGTTCATAAGGCACAACACTTGCTGAAGGTTTTGCAAATGGGGTAACAACTCAAGCGGGCTTAACCTTGGAGAAAACTCCCTAGTTAAGCCGCTTGAGATGGAGCAAGATCGGGATGGGTGACCTCCCGGACGGACCAGTGCTTCACCTCTGTGAGCATCACCTAGATGCAATGAGTGCTAAGTGGACCATTCGATATCATGAGAGATGGGTTCTTGTGAACCACTACTCATGAAACATGGGTCAATGAGTTTGACTCGAAACTACACGGTTGAATCCTGATAGCAATATCATAATTTGACACGCTGTGGAAAAATACCTCCTACTTATCAATTGATGAGCTAAAGGGGCTCTATTATGAATGGTTCATAAGGCACAACACTTGCTGAAGGTTTTGCAAATGGGGTAACAACTCAAGCGGGCTTAACCTTGGAGAAAACTCCCTGGTTAAGCGGCTTGAGCTGGAGCAGTACTGGGATGGGTGACCTCCTCGGTCTTCACCTCTGTGAGCATCACCTAGATGCAATGAGTGCTAAGTGGACCATTCGATATCATGAGAGATGGGTTCTTGTTGAACCACTACTCATGAAACTTGGGTCAATGAGTTTGACTCGAAACTACACGGTTGAACCCTGATAGCAATATCATAATTTGACACGCTGTGGAAAAATACCTCCTACTTATCAATTGATGAGCTAAAGGGGCTCTATTATGAATGGTTCATAAGGCACAACACTTGCTGAAGGTTTTGCAAATGGGGTAACAACTCAAGCGGGCTTAACCTTGGAGAAAACTACCTGGTTAAGCGGCTTGAGCTGGAGCAAAGGATGGGTGACCTCCCGGGACGGACCAATGCTTCACCTCTGTGAGCATCACCTAGATGCAATGAGTGCTAAGTGGACCATTCGATATCATGAGAGATGGGTTCTTGTTGAACCACTACTCATGAAACTTGGGTCAATGAGTTTGACTCGAAACTACACGGTTGAAACCTGATAGCAATATCACAATTTTAATTATTATAAAATGAATTTAAAATAAGTTAAAATATATAAATCAAATAAAAAAATTAAAACGCTAACTGAAATATCTGACAAACCTTAAAAAAATTAAAACTCTGACAAACCTTTAAAAAAATAAAAACTCTAACTTAAATATCTGACAAACCTTGAATTCCCAACACAGATAACTACCTATTAGTAATCATTAGATTTGACCGTTAGCAATATTTTTTAAAATGAAAGAAAGAAGAGAAGAGACGAGGGATAAAAGCCCATTGAACACTCAAAATTAGACGACAATCATGGTGGCATCAAATTTAACAATTTAACTCATTGCATAAAGATCAAACACTAAGATTAAATCCCAAGATAATTAAAAATGAAAGACGTTTAAATTATTTCATTCTCTTAAAATCTCCAAATAAAAAGAAACGAAAGTAGCCATAGAAATCAAAGTTGGCTTTTTGAACCCCTTCTCAGATTAAACATTTCCCAACATCCATACTTATACCATATAAAATCCTGCAAACTATTTGATGTATCAGGGTTTCATGAATTAACCAGTGGCTGTGCGACTCTGCAACCTGAAAATTTCAACTAATTTAAGCAGCTTCTAATGGACTTCATCAAACTGAGAACATTTTTCTGTGCACATTTGCTATTTTTTTGCATCACAGTTGCTCAAAGCAATGGGCAGTCTGGCTCAAACATGAGCTCCATGGATCCTGAAGAGCTGGAGGGACTGTTTACAGTGATGGAGGCAATTTTGGACGAACCCACATGGAGATCAACTCATCCATTTCCTTGTACTGACAGTCCATGGCCTGGAATTGGCTGTGAAGGCAGTGTGGACAATAATATTTGGCACATAACAAAGCTTCAAATAGGCCTGGATTACACTGAACCCTGCAGAAAGGATGCCACATTATCCTTAGCCATTTTGAAGCTCCAATTTCTGAAAAGCCTCTTTATCTTCAACTGCTTCCATGGATCCAACGTCACAATACCTTCCCAGCTGGTGAGATTGTTTCCTTCATTAGAAGAACTGGTTTTCAAATCAAACAGTGCTTTGGTGGGTACCATTCCAGCAGACCTTTCAGGGCTGAGTAAGCTAAGAATTCTGAGTTTATCTCAGAATTCTCTCAAGGGTTTTATTCCTCCCGAGCTTGGGAATCTAGACAAGCTTAAACACTTGGATTTCAGCTATAATAAGCTTAGTGGAAGTATTCCTGACAGCTGTGGTGGGCTCAAGAGCCTTTCTATTCTAGACCTTAGTGAAAATAATCTGCAAGGCTCTATTCCTCCCTCTATTGGGAGCTTGGTGTTGTTGGAGAAAATAGACCTGAGTTATAACAATCTTAGTGGCAGGATTCCTCCAGAGCTAGGGAAGCTGCAAAGCTTGAGCTTCTTGGCTTTAAGTCAGAATAGATTGACAGGACCCTTTCCTACTACATTTCAGTCCTTGAAAAATCTACAGTATTTGATAGTGGAAGGCAATCCTATGAAGTGCACTTTGCCAGACTTTTGGGGGTCACTTCAAAAGTTGTCGGAGCTCAGTCTTTCTTCTTCTGAATTTTACGGTATTGTTCTTTCTTCAGGATTAAATATGGTATACTAACTGTACTTATTTCAACAATTAATTGCTCTGTTTTTTTTTTTAATGTAAGAAAGACTTACATGAAGTTTATGTGGGTGATGCTCTAGAGCATTGCAACTGAGAGAATCAAGTGTAAAAATATTTCCATGTTTCTATCCTTTGTAGATTTATAACTCTAAGAACAGCAGATCTCTTGGATAGCTTTGTAAGGCTGATAGGCAATATTTAAAGAACACGTTGGGGCCATTTTCTTTCTTTTCGAAATAGACCAGCACAATAAGTTGTTTGGATATTGTCCATAGGCTTTAGCTGGGTGCTGTTGCCTATTTATTATATTTATAATCATGCAAGATTTCTATTTGTATCCTGGCTGATTCTTCTGTTCATGTGAGTTTTTAAAGGTATGATACCTGAATCTCTGTGTGGGCTTAATACACTCAGCGTTTTGGCACTAGATGATAACAGGCTGAATGGGTCTGTCCCTTGGCGTATGGGAGAATTGCAGCATTTGTTCCAGTTGAATTTGAGTTGGAACTTATTAAGCGGAGAAGTGCATTTTTCTGAAGAGTTTACGAAGAGACTGGGGAACAAATTAGAGCTGAGGGGCAACAAGGATCTTTGTGTGGATAAAAGATTGTATCAAGTGTTTGGTGCTGGAAAAGTGAGGCGTTGTTCAGAGGAGTCCCTTGCATTTGATCAAGTGCACAGTAAAGGAAGCCCTGACCTTAATTTGCCAGGAGAACAAGGAGATTATGACAGGAGCTTCAGTGGGACAGGCTTGGTTCAGACATTTCAATATGTTGTGTGGATTGCATGTATATATCTTCTGCACATCCATGGAACTTGAAAGAATATTTTAAAACATTGTGCCATCTTTCTTCTTAGGTAGAACACCTATTTTGACTAGTGGGCTGATGGACTGTTTATTGAGGTTTTAAGAGGAATGGGCATATTTGTATATTCTGCAATTCAATGTTAAATTGGTTTTAAAATTAGCTACAGTCTTGCCAGTTTTCAAAAACAATGCTTTGAGTTTTAAATTTCTATGGATGCAACCACCAACAGAAATCCTTAAAGGTGACAGGTGGGAGATATTTTCCAAAGTGTATAATCCTTAGAGGTATTAGATTATATTGTGTCCAATGCAATTGATAACATTTTTGGAAGAAATTTTTTAAATATATTTTTTTTTTCAAAGCACAGAGGTCCAAAGAGGATGCCAATTTGGAGAATAGAAAGCTCTATGCCTAACATTCTCACACATAATACCCATAGAAAGAGCCACTAAACTGCAGCCACCAAACTACTAGCTTCTTGTGCCAAATTACATGGGCAGATTAAATTAAGATAGTTGGAAGTTGTAAGTACAAGAACCTTTACATCAATGTTCCCCAAAGTAAAGTGAAGTGTCTGATGCATCCACCTGTATACTTGATCACATTTTTGCTTTTTTAAGAGATTCTTTTGGCAGTCATTGATCTCTGTCACTAAGTTGCAGCTGGCATTGCCATTCCCATATCGCATTTTATGACAAGAAGATATGGTGTGACAGTGACCTTAGGAAAATTGAGTGAATTTAGAGGATATTAGCTCAAGCAGCTTTGTAAGGACACCCCTTCACTTTGGAAGCTAGTGATGATTCCTTTCCTCGACTACCCCAAGAAAACAGAAGACTGGTAGAAAAATAAATGTTTATTAATTGATAGTAAGAGAACTAAAATAAGAGTATCTCCATGTGAAATATAGCAAGATGCAGGCGAAGGAACTTCTTTGGATGCTCCTACATTAATCAGAAAGTCAATCGATATGCCAGTTCAATTAAACTCTCTAGATACAAACAACTGCACGAAGCAGCTTGCCAAGGAAAATAATAATACTAGTCTTTATATATATAAAATGGTAAAGGAAAATATTCTTTTCTAAGTTTAATTTAGGTTAATTTAATAATAAATTTTATATACATAAGCATATATTAAGTTATATTAGATTGTAAAAATAATAATTGAACATTTATTATATATTTAAAAAGTTAAATGTAAAAGATATGAGTTTTTAGCTTTAGAAATGATGTTGAAGACATTTCTAATGTAGACACTAAAATTTGATGTTCTAGTATAAAAAATAAGTAATTTGGATTTATCTTTCATCTTGCATTATGTATAATTGTGCTTTCACTTGTTTTGTATGGGTTGATTTTTTCTATTGTGATATTGCTATTAGGATTCAACTGTGTAGTTTTACGAGTCAAACTCATTGACCCATGTTTCATGAGTAGTGGTTCACAAGAACCCATCTCTCATGATAGTGAATGGTCCACTTAGCACTCATTGCATCTAGGTGATGCTCACAGAGGTGAAGCATTGGGCCTTCCCAGGAGGTCACCCATCCTAGTACTACTCTAGCTCAAGTGCGCTTAACCACAAAGTTTCCTCCAAGGTTAAACCCACTTAGCTTGCAACCCCATTTGCAAAAATTTCAGCAAGTGTTGTTCCTTATGAACCATTCAATATAGAGCCCCTTTAGCTCATCAATCGATAAGTAGGAGGTATATTCCAAAGCGTGTCAAATTGTGATATTGCTATCAGGATTCAACTGTGTGGTTTTACGATTCAAACTCATTGACCCATGTTTCATGAGTAGTGGTTCACAAGAACCCATCTCTCATGGTAGTGAATGGTCCACTTAGCACTCATTACATCTAGGTGATGCTCACAAAGGTGAAGCACTAGGCCTTCCCGGGAGGTCACCCATCCCAATACTACTCCAGCTCAAGTGCGCTTAACCATAGAGTTTCCTCCAAGGTTAAACCCACTTAGCTTGCAACCCCATTTGCAAAACCTTCAGCAAGTGTTGTGCCTTATGAACCATTCAATATAGAGCCCCTTTAGATCATCAATTGATAAGTGGGAGGTATATTCCACAGTGTGTCAAATTGTGATATTGCTATCAAGATTCAACTATGAAGTTTTACGATTCAAACTCATTGACCCATGTTTCGTGAAGGGTGATCCCACAATAGTCGTTTACAATTTTTGGCCAAACTAGACACTAAAATTATTATTTTTAACTAAATCTTCACATTCGGGGACCTATACCAGCTAAACCGCGAGGAATTTGAAGATGATGTAAACTAGAGTCTCATCACATTTTGTCTGTAGATTCTAAAAAAAAAAAAATCAAAATTTTTGGAATCAGATTGCACTTCTTTTTCCATCTCCCATGAAAACTAGTTTTTTAAATAGCATTTTTAAAAAGTGGTGCACACATATACGCATAACTTTTTTTCCATGAAGGATAAAATTATAATTCTTTCAAATTTAGATTTGTAACTCCAATATCTAGTGCTTCCACTTGGTTAGATAGTTTTTATTGAATATTTTTTCTTTAATCAAGTTTTGAAGTCAAACCAATTACAATTCAGACATAGCGTGACCATATAATGCATAACGTTTTTTGTATATATCGAAATTTATTTATTTTTTGTTGGATCAAGGACTTCAATATTTGGTGCACTCATATTTTAAAAAAAATAAATTGATAATCTACTATTTTTCCACATGTGTAGAACAGAGACCTTCATTTTCGATGAAAAGCCTATGTTTAATAAAACTAAAAAAATAAATACATAATAAAACCAAAACATATTAAAATTATATTCGTTAGCTCGTTCTAAGGAATACCTAATTCAAATTGGGTTTGTGAAGATTCCTCCATTTTCATCCTTAACCCGAGCTTCGAAGCATAAAAATTTAGGTTTTTTTGTGAATAAGGTCAAAAATCAAGGAAAAGGGGGGTTTGCTAGAACCAGGGTTCATTTGAACTCCCTTCCCAAAATGGGTTTTCATTTGTTTTTTGTCTGTGCATGCAATAAATGGGTTCGCTTGAACCCTGGTTCGAGCAAACCCTTTTTTGGTTCGTTCGAACCAATGAGTTCATTCGAACCTCCAAAATGAAATTTTTTGGCATGGGGTCATTTTTTACAAGTTTTCCTTCCTCATTTGAATTGTAAACCACTTTTGTGGGTTTACCCTGAGTAGTGGTTCACAAGAACCCATCTCTCATGATAGTGAATGGTCCACTTAGCACTCATTTTATCTAGGTGATGCCCACAAAGGTGAAGCACTGGGCCTTCCTGGGAGGTCACCCATCCCAGTACTACTCCAGCTCAAGCACGCTTAACCACAAAGTTTCCTCCAAGGTTAAACCCACTTAGCTTGCAAAACCTTCAACAAGTGTTGTGCCTTATAAATGATAAACTGCCAATCATGGATCTATACAAGGTCTGGTCTACTAGTGAAGATTCATTATCTTTACTCAGCTTACATCTGGTAACCATAGGTGTACTTACCAGTTTACATTCTTCCATATTGAATTTACTAAGCATCTCCTTTACATATTTGTTCAGAGAGATAAATATGCCTTCATCTGATTAAGCAATCTATAGACCAAGGAAGAAAGACAATTCTCCAAGCATTGACATTTCAAATTCACCCTACATTGCATTTTGGAATTCCTTTCACATGTACTCAATGCTTCCTCCAAAGATAATGTCATCAACATAGATGACAACAATCAACAACTTGTCACCTTTTGTTTTTATATACAAGTTGCTATCTACAGTACCTCTCTGGAACCCTTGCTACTACAAATACTTGTCCAACCAATAATACCAAGCTCTCGAAGCCTGCTTAAGTTCATACAAAGCCTTTTTTAATTTTCATACAATATCCGAATTACCTGAGCATTGAAAAACTTCTTGTTGCTCAATGCAAACTTCTTCTAACTATCCATTCAATAAAGAAAAATTCACATCCATTTGATATAATTTGAAGTTCTTGAATGTTGAAAGAGCCAAAAACATTCTAATTGCCTCCAGTCTTGTTATAGGAGAAAATGTCTCTTCAAAGTCAATTCCTTCAACCTGAGCATATCCCTTACACATGAGTTCTTGTTCCAGATCACTTCTCCATCTTCATTCAACTTTTTTCTAAAAACCCACTTAGTACCTATAACAATCTTGCTTTTAGGTCTTGAGAGTAGTTCCCAAGTTTCATTTTTCTCAATCTAGGCCAGTTCTTCTTATATGGCTTCTATCCAACTCTTTTCTTTGCTTGCTTCTATATAGGATTTTGGTTCCATTTTTTATAGTAATGCAAAATGTACCTGTTCATTTGTTCTTCCAATTTTTCTTCGAGTTTAAACCCCACTATTTTTTTCTCCTATAATCTGATCTCCATAATGATTCTTTTGTACATACCTTATTGGGGTCTTTGTAGCAGTGTTCTCATAATCAAATTTTGATTCTTCATCATTGTTGTAGATTGGATCTTCATCATATTCCATTTTTGGAGCATTGGTAGACTGAATTATCTCATCAATCCTCACATTTGCACTTTCCACAACCCTCTTCAACCTCTTATTGTAACATTTGTATGCTTTTCTTGTCATAGAGTACTCAAGGAAAATACCTTCATCAGATCTGGAGTCAAACTTACCCAAATTCTCCTTATCTATTTTGATGTAGCATTTGCTTCCAAAAATCCTAAGATGTCTAACTAAAGTTGGTCTTCCTCTCCATAGCTCATAAGGTGTTTTGTTAGACTTGGGTCTAATATGAGCTCTATTAAGAATATGCACTATAGTTTGAACTGCTTCTCTCCAGCAAACATAGATGGTAGATTTGTTTGAGTCAACATTGTTCTTGTCATCTCCTATACTGTCTGATTCTTACTTTTTGCAACTCCATTTTCCTGTGGAGTCCTAGGAGTAGAGAATTGCCTCTAGATCCCATGTTCTTCACATAATACATCATACTGGTCAGAAGTGAATTATCCACCTCTGTTAGATCTCAAAACCTTGATTGTTCTTTCGGTTTCATTTTTAACTAATGCTTGAATGCCTTGAATTTCTCAAATGCTTCTAATTTTTCTTTTAAAAAGGTAATCCAAGTCATCATAGTGTAATCATCAATTAGCATCATAAAGTACTTGTCACCTTGTAGACTCTTTGTCCTCATTGGTTCGCACATATCCATATGGATCAAATCTAATGACTTAGATGTGGAATATTCCTTAGTGGGAAATCTAGAATCTGTTTGTTTTCCCTCATGGCATGATTTGCAGCTTATAGACTGAGGTTTCTTGATCTTTGGCATATCCCAAACCATTTACTTTGAGCTAATCTTCACAATGTCATCAAAATTGATGTGTCCTAATCTTTTGTGCCATAGCCAACTTTCTTCTTTTTGTATTGTAAGACAACTTTTCCCATTTAGCTCACTAAGATGATATATATCAATATTTTTCCTACTTCCTTTTACAATCAGTTCTCTCATATTAGATTTTTGGATCTCACAACCTTTAGCACTAAATGAAATCTAGTAACCCTTGTCACATATTTGACTAACACTCAAAAGATTATGCTTTAGTCCTTCAACATACATAACATTATGAGTTTTTGTCCTACCACCATCAAGACTTAAAGTACCCTTATCAGTAATCTTGGCAACAAATTTGTTTCCAAGAGTAATAAAACCTCTATCAAACTTTTTGAAATTTATGAACTTACTTTTGTCTCCAGTCTTGTGGCTTGAGCATCTGTTGTCTATGATCCATAGATTTTTCTCCTTTTAAGCATGTACAAAGTAGTCTGAGCAATCATGAAATTTTTTGGGACTTCTTCTCTTTTGGTTTCTTCTTCCAAAATTTATTTGACTCAGAACTCTAACATTCTAACTTAATTCTTCTTATTTCTAGTAGAGGCAGACTCACAAAATTATTTCTACAATTTCTATTAATATGTCCAAAGTTGTTGCATTTGTAGCAAACAATATTAAAATTGTACAGAGGTGCAAATGCATTACTGCTAACAAAGCTATTTCTTCTTACAGGTGCCTTTTTACAATCCATAGCCTTATGACCAAAATTATTGCAGTTAAATCAATAACCAAGAAAGGAATAATTGAACCTGATATTGTATCCCTGTCTTTCGAATCTTCTGTTAGATTCTTAGATGTACTTTAATGAAACCATCATTTTGTGCCTTGCTTTCACTACTTGCAATAACCTTTTCAGTTTTTGAAGTTTCAGCCTAATCTCTTTTGGACTCCCTTTAGTAGGCCTTACAAGTTGTTCTATCACTTTGTCCTTTTGATCATCACAACCAATACCAATTTTGACATGCAGAGACCTTTGACATCCCAAAATTTGATCCAATCTCATTACTCTTCCCAAATTGCAACTGATGATTTACTTTGTCAAGATCTTTTCTCAGCAACATAATTTCTGCTTCAAGTTTCTCACAATCCTTATCTTTTGATAGTAGCTTTTCAGTCAAAATATCTTCAATCTTTTTTGCTTTTATTTTTTAAACTTATTTTCTTACCTTTAAATATAATCCCATCTTTTATTTTTAACACAATACCTTAAAACATTAATATAATTACCCTTTCTACTCTTAATACCTAAGAATATATCTATTTATATTATAAATATTTAAGATGGCATTAAAAAATAATAATATGGACAACCCAAATGTAGCAACGAGTTGACTAATCAAAGTAACCTAATTTGTCTCGAGTAAATCACTCGCCGTGAAAAGAGGAAGAGGCTTTGAAAGTTTGATGTGCCAACGATGTCTAAAAAGATGCCCTGCAATTTTCATGAATCTTCTTTAAGTACTTTAAATAAGACAGATTGCCATGAATTGTAATTTCTACTCTAGTCTGAGTAAATCCAACAGAAAAAAATACTTTCATTCACGACAACTGCTGAAAGCTTTCCACGAAAGATATTCACATGTGATTGAATTCCTTGAGAAAAAATCTACGCTTCATTGAAGTGCGCTGTGGTTTCCTCCACTTCTATGATATTTCCGGGACATTCCAATTGTTACAGTTTTTTGAGGATCCGTTTGCTAAAGTGACAAGATGCTCATAAACATCACCATAGCAAAATTAAGGTGATAGTCACTGAATATGCAAACGACCATTGTTCAAGTCCATGGAGATATGTTTCTCTTATCGGAGCATGCATGCTTTTGCTTCTGGCTGCCGTGCAAACCATGTTCAAGTCAGAATAGATTGACAGGACCCTTTCCTACTACATTTCAGTCCTTGAAAAATCTACAGTATTTGATAGTGGGAGGCAATCCTATGAAGTGCACTTTGCCAGACTTTTGGGGGTCACTTCAAAAGTTGTCGGAGCTCAGTCTTTCTTCTTCTGAATTTTACAGTATTGTTCTTTCTTCTAGATTTTTTTTTTTTTTTTAACGAGGGGAATCGGGTGCCGGTAAACTTTTTACCGTGACCGGCAGTGCTGGCGGGACACACCAACCGGTACCATGGGAGCGCCAGAGAGTCGAACCCATGGTGGGCGCCCTGCTACAGGGAACACCTTAACCAACTGAGCTAGGACCGGCGCCCCGTTCTTTCTTCTAGATTAAATATGGTACACTAATTGTAATTATTTTAACAGTTAATTGCTCTGGTTTTTTACAATGTAAGAAAGAGTTACATGAAGTGTATGTGGGTGATGCTCTAGAGCATTGCAACTGAGAGAATCAACTGTAAAAATATTTCCATGTTTTTATCCTTCGTAGATTTATAACTCTAAGAACAGCAGATCTCTTGGATAGCTTTGTGAGGCTGATAGGCAATATTTAAAGAACATGTTGGGGCCATTTTCTTTCTTTTCTTAATAAATCAGCTCAATAAGTTGTTTAGATATTGTCTATAGGTCTTAGCTGGGTGTTGTTGCCTATTCATTATCTGTATAATCATGTAAGTTTTCTATTTGCATCCTGGCTGATTCTTCTGTTCATGTGAGTTTTTAAAGGTTTGATACCTGAATCTCTGTGTGGGCTTAATAGTGTCGGCGTTTTGGCACTAGATGATTACAGGCTGAATGGGTCTGTCCCTTGGCGTATGGGAGAATTGCAGCATTTGTTCCAGTTGAATTTGAGTTGGAACGTAAGTGGAGAAGTGCATTTTTCTGAAGAGTTTACGAAGAGACTGGGGAACAAATTAGAGTTGAAGGGCAACAAGGATCTGTGTGTGGCTAAAAGAATGTATGAAGTATTTGGTGTTGAAAAAATGAGGTGGTGTTTAGAGGAGTCCCTTAAGTTTGATAAAGTGCACAGTAAGGGTAGCCCTGGCCTTAATTTGCCAGGAGAACAAGGAGATTATGACAGAAACTTCAGTGGGACAGGTTTGGTTCAGACATTTCAATATGTTGTGCGGATTGCATGTATATATCTTCTGCACATCCATAGAACTTGAAAGAATCTTTTAGAACATTGTGCCATCTTTCTTCTTAGATAGGACATCTATTTTGACTGGTGGGTTGGACTGTTAATTGAGATTTTAGAGGAATGGGCATACTTGTATATTCTGCAACACAATGTTAAATTAGTTTAAAAATTAGCTACACTCTTTTACCCGTTTTCAAAAACGATTCTTTGAGTTTTAATTTTCTATGGATGCAACCACCAACAGAAATCCTTAAAGGTGACAGGTGGGAGATAAATTTCCTAAGTGTATAATCCTTAGAGGTATTAGGGGAGAGGGGTCTATAGTGGAGCACCCTAATTTCGTGTTTCTCAAAATCTTATATGGAATTTCAAATCAGTCCCAATTTTGTACAGCTGTTTATTTGGCAACTCCCCTGTTTAAAAAATTTAATTTTAGGGTCACATCATCAAATATGATGCCACATCAGCATGCTTTTTGTTAAGGTATTAAAAACGGCTAAAAAAAAGTGAGACCGATAGTGGTGCACTAAGTCATGTTTTATTGGTGTGTCGATGTGGCATCACATGATTTGTTAGTTTGTGTACTTTATGGATAAAAAGTGTTTTGCAATTGGATATTAACATGCTCCACTATGAGGCCTACTAAGGACCACTTCTATCCACACCTAAGTTACCGAATCGTGGGCTTTTCCCCCCGTATCCGGGTACGGGACGTATGGATACGGGTACTGTTCAGAATCCCTGTGGAATCGCATAGGGCACGGGAATTTTGACATTGAAAATTTTTCCAGAATTTTTGCCGAATCCTGCATTTTACTTGCTGACGTGGAGCTTCCAAGCTGAATTCGAGGTGATTCTGATGCGATCCCACAGCATTTCGAAGAGCTGGTACCTTCCATTTTATTTTCTGATTTTTCCCGCTTCTATTCATGGACGTCGGTTGGGTCGGCCTTCAACACCGTTCCTGCAAGACACGCTGTAATATCCGGGCCTATGCGGATAGACTATAGAGAAGTTTCGAATTGCAGTCTGGGCCCATATGATAAAATGCCTAAAATATTAAAATGTTTCGAATCACTGATTTATTTAATTTTCTTTTTAGTGTAAATTTATTAATAATTATTGTTAATAGTTTTAATTTTTTAAACTTTAAATTTTTAAATTTTAAAGTTTAAATTTATTAATATTTTGTTTTATAATGATTTTAAAATAAAAATAATATAAACAATTTTAATTTGTATTTGTATTTATTATTTTAATTATTAATATTTTATTATTTTGTATTTAATTTATATTAATATATTAATATTAAATAAATTAATAATTAATATAATAGATATATATGTTAAATTTATATTTATATTAATATTAAATAATTGAAATTTGAATTATTAATTACTAATTGAAATTCTATATTAATATTTTTTTAATTTTTAATATTATATATATTAAATTATTAACTAAATTATAAATTTTTATATGTTTTTAGTAGTATTAGTTCAATAATTAATAATTAATATCATAAATTATAAATTATAATTATGCATGATATGTGGTATTCTAGATTTTAATTCTTGTTTTTACTTTTTAGGCTGTAAATATGTACATATCTATGATTATTATATGTTTTTTGTACGGACGTATCCAAACGTACCCAACCTCCAAAAAAAAAAATTGCCGTACCAACGTACCGTATCCGTACCCGTACCCACGTACCCACGTACCCGTACCCCGGTAACTTAGATCCACACCATTGGAGCCCGCTCCACTATGAGCCCCTCTCCCCTGCATTATATTGTATCCAATGTAATTGATAACATTTTTAGAAGAAATTTTTTAAATATTTTTTTCAAAGCACAGAGGTTCAGAAGGGGAGGCCAATGTGGAGAATAGAAAGCTCTATGCCTAACATTTTCACACATAATACCCATAGAAAGAGCCACTAAACTATAGCCACCAAACTACTCGCTTCTTGTGCCAAATTACATGGAGCAGATTAAATTAAGATAGTTGGAAGTTGAAAGTACAAGAACCTTTACACTAATATTCCCCAAAATAAAGTGTTTGATGTAGCCACTTGCATACTTGATCGCATTATTACTTTCTTTTTAGAGATTCTTGTGGCAGTTACTGATATTTGTCAGCGTGTTGCAGCTGGCACTGCCATTCCCATATCCCATTTAATGACAAGAAGATATGGTATGACAGTGACCTTGAGAAAAATTGAGTTAATTTAGAGGAGATTAGCTCTAGGAGCTTTGGAAAAGCCTCATGTGTTGAGTAAGTGAAGGTATCAAATATTACAGACAAAACAGAAACAAGTGATGATCTGCACATCATCTATCGAATGGAGAGAAGCAGCAAACAACGGACTCTTATATTGATCAACAGAAAGCAAGAAATATTTAACATGAAATTAAGTAACCGACTATCGAATCGGACAAAACTGCCTGCTAAATAAATACATAACTGTCAATTATTTACTGTATGTTTATTATTCTAACATTCTCCCGCATAATAAACATACCAAAAAAAAAATGTTCTTTAGTTATCCCAATTCTCCCCCATAATGAATATTGGGAAGAACACCAAGTGAATGCTGAAGAGTCTGAAATGATCATGAGCAAGGGGCTTTGTGAATATATCAGCAATTTGGGCTGCAGTGGGAAAGTAGACAAGTTCAACCATGCCTTGTTGGACCAACTCATGAATGTGGTGGTGCTGGATATCAATATGTTTAGTTCGACCATGGAACACCGGATTTTTACTCATTTGAATAGTACTCTGATTGTCACAATATATCACTATGGGACCATCCTAAAGATGCTGAAGATCCTGCAACATCCTCCTCAACCAAACAGCCTGAGAAGCAGCAGAAGTAGCAGCCTTGTATTCAGCCTCCGTAGTGGAAAGAGACATGGTAGATTGTTTTTTAGAGGACCAAGCGATTGCAGTAGAACCAAGACTAAATGTATAACTAGTGGTAGACTTGCAATCATCTATGGAACCTGCCCAATCAAAATCAGTGTAGCCCACCAACATACTCTCCTTAGAATGCTGAAAAGATATACCATAATGCATTGTTCCTTTAAGATATCTGAGAATCTTTTAGCTGCACCCCAATGTGTCTCCTTAGTGTGGACATGAACTTAGAGACCAAACTTACTGCATATGTAATATCTGGTCTAGTAGTGGTCAAATAGATCAAACTTCCAACTAGCTGTTTATAAAGAGTGGGATTTATAGAAGGGGAATCATCTAAATTAGACAACTTAACACCAACCTCCATAGGTGTGTCCACGGGATTGAAATCCTTCATATGAAACTACTGAAGAAGATTTGAAACATACTTTTGTTGAGACAAAGATATACCATCTCTATGCTGCCAAACTTCAAGACCAAGAAAATAATGCATTTTTCCTAGATTAGTCATCTCAAATTCTAAAACCATAGTTGCTCTAAATTCAAGAAACAAAGATGAATTATTCCCAATGTATATAAGATCATCCACATAAAGAACAACAAGTAGAATATCCTCACCATAATGTTGAATATGAAGATTAGAATCAGATTGAATTTCTAGAAAACCTTTTTGCTGAAGATAAGAATCAATTCTGGAGTACCACGCATGAGGCGCCTATCTGAACCATATAAAGCTTTCTTCAACTTGTAAACAAGATGTTCTTTGGAAGAAACTTTAAAACCCTGAGGTTGAGATACATACACTTCCTCATCAATATAACCATTCAAAAAAGCACTTTTAACATCCATTTGATAAACATTCCACCCAATGTGAGCAACTAAGGACAAGACTAATCTAACAGTATCCATCTTAGCTATAGGAGCAAAAGTTTCAATATAGTCAATACCTTCCTATTGAGAGTGTCCTTTAGCAACCAATCTAATGAAGAGGGTACACAACTATCACAACAATGGACTATAAGGAACAAGAAAATGTGGTTTTGACAACAGTCTGCACAAGTTTTCTTTAACCCTTGAATAGTGACAACAAACAATACCCTATAAATTGTCCTATTTGCTTGTTTTCCTAGGTTCAACTCTCAAGAAACAATCATAAATCACTTTCTTCTCATTCTTAGGCTCCTAAATACTTTAACCAAACTCCACAGACCTCATTCAAACCCTAAGTAACAATGGTTAACTCAAAACAATGCATTATTATCAAAACCCTCAACAAACTAGGTTGTATGATAGTTTAAATGCTAATAAAAATGCACTATCCTCTATAAATCACGCAAACCAATGAATTATCACTTGCCCTTTGGTGGAACCATCCAAAAGGACCTGTAGAAAATATGTTTCAAATTTTATGAATTTTCACTGGTTAGAACAAAAGTTAAGGGCAAATCTTTACTGCTAGGAACCCTAGTTTTAGAACAAAGCAGTGAGCACTATTTTGATCATAACTTGAGAAAAAATCAATGAAATAACCTCAAAAAAATTGCATTTGAACCTTAATACATTCCATTATCATCCCACGCAAACACAAACCTACAACTTTACCTTACGACTCCATTCCAAACTGTTCTTTGTTGTTTGTTTTGAAAAAACTATCATAAATTTGCAAATAATAGGGTATTTTCTTGAAATATTGCTCAAGTCAACTTTTTGGAGCATGTATCTTCATGGAATTAACATCAAATAACTCTAAAAAAGTAGTTACAAGTCAATCATAAGTCCTTTTTCTTCAAAATCCCTAAGGACTATGTCATTAAACTTGATAATTATGCCCTTTTTTTGCAACTTTTAACCATGACATGTAAAAACAAAAAAACAAAAAAGTCCTTACATTATTCCCATGGTCCTCTTAAGACCTTATTATTCTTATCAAACCAAAAACAAGAATTGAGAAACAAATATCAACCTTACAACAAGCCAAAACTCCCTAGGAATTCAAATTTGCCTTTTTGGCAAGAAACCACAAATTTGAATTTCTAGCCTATTCAACCTATCTAAACCATTGGATTTTGATCCCAATGGACCTCCTAAACTTGAACCAACTCAATCTAGACTCTTATCATCAAACAAAACATCATAAACACATGTTTGAGTGATGCTCTTGCATCATACTCCCAAGGAAAAGAAAAGAAACTTAGGTACCACCTGAGAGGAGGTCTGCAATAGTCATCCCATGCTTGAGAATATCTGACTCTATCATCCATGTGGCATCTTTAGTTTGGAGTCTTTTCCACTTGACCAAATACTGGAAGTATTTATTTCCTCTAGTCTTCTTGATCTCTTTGGTGTCAATGATGCACTCTAACTCTGTTAGTTTGCTAGGTGGGAGATCCAAGTTATCCAATCAGCATCTGACATTTTTTGTAAACATGCTCCTTCATCAACAATGACATCCCCTTTGTAAGGGTACAAATCAACAACATTAAAAATTGGGGATATGCCTACTCCACTAGGCAATTCAATCTCATAGGCATTAACGGAAAACTTGTGAACAATCTTACAAGGAACTATCTTCTTCATCTTCAGCTTGTTATACTCACCTTTGGGAAACCTTTTCTTCCTGAGATGTGCTAGGACAAGATCTCCAACCTTAAAATTAACTTATGTTCAAATCTGCCCTTTGTTTGTATTTGTCAACACTAGCTTGCAACTGCTCTTTCACTTGATGATTTTTTTGCATGGCAATGGCAAATTGCTCACCCTCTACACTTTGCTTCTCCATACCACTGAGATCTCTGAGTTCAAACACTCCTCTTGGCTGCATGCCATAGACCACTTGAAATGGACTCTTGCCAATGCTCCTATTCATTGAATCGTTGTAAGCAAACTCTGCTTGGGGTAACAAAAGATCCCATTGTTTAGGATGATCCTTTGAAAGACATCTTAATACCTAGTTACCTAAGCTCCTATTGACCACCTCAGTTTGTCCATCATTCTGAGGGTGGTAGGCTAAGTTAAACTGAGATTAGTACACCAAGATTTCTCCACAATGTTCTCCAAAAATGTCTGATAAACTTACTATCCCTATCAAAAACTATGCTCAAAGGAAATCCATGTAGTCTAACAACTTCTTTAAAGAAAAAATCTACAACATATGAAGCATCACTTGTACTTTTGCTAGAGATGAAGTGGGCCATCTTGGAAAAATTGTCAACAACCACATAAACTGAATCAAAACTTCATTGTGTCTTTGAAAATCCCATGAAAAAATCCATACTAATGGATTCCCAAGGCCTATTGGGAATGGGTAAAGGTTGGTGTAGTCTTGCATTAGTGTTGATCCCTTTTGATTTTTGGCATATGTTACACCTCTCCACAAATCTTCTTACATCTAATTGCATCCTTGGCCAAAAATAGTTCCTTCTTAGTTGCTCTAGTGTCTTATCAAAGCCAAAATGACATGTCATATTGCCACAATACTTTTCATTAATAATATTTTCTCTCATAGAAAATTTTGGCACACAAAGTTATGCTCCCTTAAAAAACAAACCATCTTGAATAAGGTAGTCTAACCAAGTTTATCCTTGTTAGTGTTATTGGGCTGCTTGTAAACCTCATAAACCTCTTTGAAATCTTCATCATCCTAGTACATCTCTTTGAATGCTTCAATCCCAAAACTTTTGAGCAACTAAATCTCTTGCACCATTAATGCCCTTCTACTCAAAGCATCAGCCACCTTGATACTTTTCCCTTTTTTATGTTTAATTGTGAAGGTATATCTTTGTAAGTATTCAATCCACTTAATGTGCCTTTGACTATTTTTTTCTTGGCTATTTATGAATTTTAGTGCATGATTGTTAGTATAGACTATAAACTCCTTAGGTAAGAGGTAATTTCTCCATTTCTTTAGTGACTAAACCATTGCATACATTTCTAAGTCATAGGATGAGTACTTCTTCTTTGCATCATTGAGTTTTTCACTAAAATATGCTATTGGCTTATTATCTTGGCTCAAAACTACCCCTATTGCATGACCACTAGCATCACACTCTATTTGGAAGACCTTATTAAAATCAGGTAAAGCCAAGATTGGCTACTCACTCGCCCTCTTTTTCAAATATTGGAAATTCTTCTCAGCTTGTTCAATCCATATGAATTTCTTTTTCTTATCCCCTTTTATGGTGTCTATGATAGGTGCACATACATGATTGAAACCCTTGATAAATTTTTTATAAAAACTTGCAAGACCATGGAAACTTCTTACCTCTAAAATTGATTTAGGTGCAAGCCACTATTGCCTTCACTTTGCTTGGATCCATCTTCAACATCCCCTTTGAAACCACAAAACCAAGGTATGGAAGTTATATCTTCATGAACTTACCTTTTTAGATTGATCATTAATTTTTCCTCTTGTAGCCTTCTTAACACCAAATTCAAATGATGCAAATGTTCTTCTTTGCTAGAACTAAAAACTAGTATATCATCAAGATAAACAACCACAAACTTACCAATGTATGGTTTGAGGACCTCATTCATGAGCCTCATGAAGGTGCATTAGAAAGGCCAAATGGCATAAAAATCCACTCATATAATCCCTTATTTATTTTGAACGTTGTTTTCCATTCATCCCCTTGTCTGATCCTTATTTGATGGTATCCACTTTTGAGATCTATCTTTGAAAAATAACTTGCCCCACTCAAAAAATCCATTAAGTCCTCTATTATTTGTAGTGGAAACCTATATCTAATTGTTATCTTATTTATTTCCCTAGAATCAATACACATTCTCCACTCACCCCCCTTCTTAGGTGCTAAAATAGTTGGAACTGCACACAAGGACTAAGGCTCTCCCTGATTAACCCTTCGTTGAGTAATTCTTGTACTTGTTTTCTAATTTCTTCATTTTGTTGGGGTGTCATCTTATAGGCTACTTTGTTTGGTAGGCTAGCCCCTAGTATGAAGTCCATATGGTGACTAATATCTCTCATCAAGGTGGTAAATCATTAGGAAGTTCTTCTACAACTATGTCTTTATACCCCTTCAACATTTCTTGTATCTCCCTTGGCAACTCTTCCATTTTTGTTGTCGTTGCAATAGTCTTAGGCCTGACCAACACTGCAAAACCTATCTCTTCCTCTTTCATTGTATTTAGGAACTCTTTTTCGCCCACTATTATCACACGTGAGCCAATCTTTTGGTATTTATCTTCCTCATTCAAAGGTGCTAAGGTGTAGGTGACTCCATCCTTCTCCAAAACATAGACACTCTTCCTTCCATCATGCATTTTTTTTGTCATATTTAAAAGGCCTACCAAATAGCACATGGAATACATCCATTGGGATGATATCACACAACATCTTTCCCTTATACCTTCCTATTTGAAACTCTACCCAACATTTTTCATTGACTAGTACTTGTTGCCCCTTATTCAACCATGAAACTCTATAGGGTGTAAGATGAGGTAATCTCTTCAAATTTAGTTTCTCTACCATCTCAACAACAACTAAATTACTAGTACTTCCTGAATTTATAACTTGGCAACACTTACCTTGACACTTGCAAACAGTCCTAAATAGTGACTTTCTTTGAGGTGGCTCTTTCTCCATTGGAACCTTGATCAATGTCCTCCTCATCGTCAAATATTCTCCTTTCTCTAGTTTCTCTAGTTGTGTTGAAGAGTTAACACTTTCTTCATCTCCTCCTTGAGCAACTTGAGTCCTTCTTTCATTCCTAAAGGTAGTAGTGGTCTGCTCTTCTAGACACTCCCAAGCTTGATGACCAACAAACTTGTTGCACTCAACTATCATTTTCCTATGAAGCAATTGAATCCTCCTCTTTGTCCAAATTTTCCCTTGAAGGTAGGCCCTCTTCCTCTAAAACCCCCTCTTGAATTTGGTGCTTGCTCTTGTGAGGTGTTTGGCTCTCCTTGGTTTCTTTGTGACTATCCTCTACCAACATATGAACAGGTCTACCTTCGAAGTTCCTTCCTCTACCTCTATTATGATTTTCTTGCTTTCTATTCAACTTCTCTTTGGCCTTTAAGGCTAGTTGGTAATGTACTCTTCAAGTTTCTTGGGGCTTGTGAGGCTCAACTCATCTTCTAAGCTATACTTAAACCCATTTAGGTATCTTTCAAGATTGTTTGTATCATCCTCCATATGTCTTGACGTGATACTCAAATTATAAAACTCTTCAATGCGCTCTTTCACTCCCATATCCTTTTGTCTCAAGTTTTGCAACTTCCTATACAACTGTGTCATATAGTCACTAGGCATGAATTTTCCCTTTAGCTTGGCCACCATCCTATCCCAAGAAGTAATGAATTTTCCCTTTAGCTTGGCCACCATCCTATCCCAAGAAGTAATCTTTGATTTTCCTTTCTTTTTCCTTTCTGTCTGAACATAATCCCACCATATGGATGCATGATCTTTCAACTTGGTCCTAGCCAACTTTACTTGTTCTTCTTCAAGTACCTCCTCCAATTCAAAGTACTTATCCAACTCCCTATCCAATCAAGGAGTTCTTCACCATTCAAACTTCCCACATATACTAGAAGTTCCACCTTCACCTTGGTTCCTTTGCTCTTGACTGCCTTCACCAGTCTTGTCATCCTCAATTCATCAGCATCCCCCTCTTCTTGAGGTTCTTCATTCACCACTTCTTCTTCTTGGTCACTCATGTCCCTTGTAACCACTCCTCTTCTCTGGTTGGATTCAACTGCACTGAGTTTTGCATCTAGACTAACTCTCATCTCCCTCATTTCTCTAGCAAGGGCTTCTCCCAATTGTGTTGCTATCCTTTTTGCCACTCTTTTAGCATTTCTTGGAGGCATCTTGCTTTTTATTTCTTAACCTTAGATTAACTTTCTTGCTTAACCCAGCTTTTGATACCAATAATTATGTAGAGGGTACACAAATATCACAACAATGGACTATAAGGAACAAGAAAATGTGGTTTTGACAACAGTCTACACAATTTTTCTTTAACCCTTGAATGGTGACAACAAACAATACCCTGTAAATTCTCCTATTTGCTTGTTTTCCTAGGTTCAAATCTCAAGAAACAATCAACACTCATTTTATTTTCATTCTTAGGCTCCTAAATACTTTAGCAAAACCCCATAGACCTCATTCAAACCCTAAGTAATAGTGGTTAACTCAAAACAATGCATTTTTATTAGAACCCTCAACAAACTAGAGTGTATGATAGTCTAAATGCTAATAAAAACACACTGTCCTCTATAAATCACGTAAACCAATGAATTATCACTTTCCCTTTGGTAAAACCATGCAAAAGGACCTACATAAAATATATTTCAAATTTCATGAATTTTCACCAGTTAGAACAAAAGTTATGGGCAAATCTTTACTATTGTAAACCCTAGTTTCATAACAGAGCAACAAGCACTATTTTGATCATAACTTGAGAAAAACTCAATGAAATCACCTCAAATAAATTTAATTGTAACCTTAAGACATGCAATTTTCATTCCATGCAAACACAAACCTGCAACTTGACCGTACATATCAGTACCAAACCATTTTTTGCTATTTTTTTCAGAAAAATGATCATAAATTTGTAAATAATAGGGTATTTTCTTGAAATATTGCTCCTAAACTTCTTGGAGTGTGTATCTTCATTGAATTAACATCAAAGAACTTTGAAAAATCAATTACTAGTCGAGCATAAGTCCTTTTTCTTCAAAATCCCTAATGACTATATCATTAAACTTGACAATTGATTATGCCCTTTTTTGCAACTTTTAACCATGCCATGTAAAAAAAACAAACAAAAAAAACCTTACATGATTTCCAAGGTCATCTTAATACCTTATTATTCTTATCAAACCAAAAAAAAGACTTAAGAAACAAATTTCAACCTTGCAACAAGCTAAACCTCCCTAGGAATTCAAATTTGCCTTTTTGGTGAGAAACCACAAATTTGAATTTCTAGCCTACTCTACCTATCTAAACCATTGTATTGTGATCCCAATGGACCTCTTAAACCTTGACCAAATCAATCTAGACTCTTATCATCGAAGCAAAACATCATAAACACATGTTTGAGTGATGCTCCTACATCATAATCTAGCCTTATATTTATCAATTGTCCCATCAGATTTATATTTAGTTTTATAAATCCACTTTGTACCAAAAACATCCTTACCAGGGGGAAATTTAACCAACTCCCAAGTGTCATTTCACTTTGTTGTTGGTACAAATTGGATTTATAAAACTAAATATAAATCTAATGGACAATTGATAAATATAAGGCTAGATTGGTTGCTAAAGGATACTCTCAAGAGGAAGGTATTGACTATACTGAAACTTTTTCTCCTGTAGCCAGGATGGATACTATTAGATTAGTCTTGTCCTTAGCTGTTCACAATGGGTAGAATGTTTATCAAATAGATGTTAAAAGTGCTTTTTTGAATGGTTATATTGATGAGGAAGTGTATGTATCTCAGCCTCAAGGTTTTGAAGTTCATTCTAAAGAACATCTTGTTTACAGGTTGATGGAAGCTTTATATGGTCTCAAACAAGCGCCTTGTGCATGGTACTCCATAATTGATTCTTATCTTCAGCAAAAAGGTTTTGTAAAAAGTTAATATGATTCTAATCTTTATATTCAACATTATGGTGAGGATATTCTGCAACAACTCTTGACTTCTTCTCTTCACACTCTTTTCTAAGATTTCAAATCTCCTGCAACCAGCTTGGGCTCTGATAACAATTGAAGGTATCACAGCTTGGGCTCTGATAACAATTGAAGGTATCAAATATTACAAACAAAACAGAAACAAGTGATGATCTACAAACCATCTATTGAATGGAGAGAAGCAACAAAGAACAGACTCTTGTATTGATTAACAAAAAGCAAGAAATAATTAACATGAAATAAAGTAACCGACTATCTAATCGAAAAAATTGTCTGCTAACTAAACACATAACTATCAATTATTTACCGTATGCTTATTATATGTCTATTATTCTAACAATAAGGACACCCCTTCACTTTGGAAGCTAGTGATGATTCTTTTGCTCGACTATCCCAAGAAAACAAAAGGTTGGTAGACCAATAAATGTTACTAATTGACAGTAGGAGAACTAAAATAAGACTATCTCCATGTGAAATATGGCAAGATGCAGGCGAACGAACTTCTTTGGATGCTCATACATTAATCAGAAAGTCAAATGATATGGCAGTTCAATTAAACTCTCCAGATAAAAACAACTGCACAGAGCAGCTTGCCAAGGAAAAATAATAATGCTATTCTTTTTTTATATAAAATAGTAAAGGAATATTTGTTCTAAGATTATTAGAGGTTGATCTAATAATAATATTTATATACATAAGTATACATTAATTTAGATTATTAATTTTTAATTATAAGAATAATAATTGAACAATTATTATAAATTTAGGAAATGAAATGTAAAAGATAAGAGTTTTAAGCTTCAGAAATGATGAAGATATATGTAATGTAGACATGAAATCTAAAATATTTTGGGTCTATCCTTCATCTTGGATTGTGTATAATTACATTTTGATTTTTTATATTTTTTGTAGGAATGGATTTATTTTATGTAGTGTAGGTCTAATCCTATTAGTTGTGCATTTTTTTCTCTTTGATTCATTTGATTCACTACCCCTCTAATTATCAAGCATTTGGGGTGTTCGTGAACACCTAAGAAATATTACTAGATTGCAAGGATCATGTACCCCTAGTTCAATCCCTTGATAGGACAAACTTTATAGTCACGGAATGATCAAGGACAACAATCTTTAGACATGCAAGTGCTCTAGAATGGTGATGCAAGCTTAGATTCCTTTTATTGCTCCAATTGAAGTGTTCTTAGAATGATAGTGTTCCTAGAATGATATGTGAATGATTTTGATCAATAAATGCTTGAGTCTCTTTTAATGCTAAATGAATGTGCATTGAATGCCAAGCCATGCTGAACATATACCAAGTTGGCTTGTGGTAGGAAATAAACGAGCATAAGTCAACTAAAATTTGAATGTAAATTTTAAAATTTTGGGGGTTAGATTTGTGGGTGTGGAATTACTCCCACCCATGGGGTTGACCCAAGATAAGAGAACAATATATCGAATGTGGGGAATGAATGATCAAAACATGATTATACTAAGAGTGGGAGGGAGGGGGGCATGGGGAGTGGCGATGGGGGTAGGGGGTGAATCAATATAATATAATATTTTTCTAATTTAAAACTTAATCAACCACAAAAATAACAACCATGAAATATTTAACAATTAAGAACACCAAATTTATGTGGAAACCTGTGTGGGAGAAAACTACTGCAAAATAATGTTATACAAAACTTCTTACAATATTGGTAGGTAGGTCAACCTATAGGATACACCAATCCCCTCTTATACAATTTGTGAGCACTAATGAGCCATTGAATTGAATAGTTTCATATTGCAATTTCATATTTTCTATCTTATTTCTTCTAAGGTTTTAAAGACATTGTCAAGACCTTTTATATACCTTTAAGTATTTCAAAGAATTTAAAAACTATGCATATGGTATTAATGAATGTATGCATGGATTTCATATGTCTATAAGTTTATTATAGCTTCTTGATTAATTATAGTGATTAACTATGAAATATATCTGTAGAAATAAGACCAACCTTTGCATTACAAAGACCTATCATACCAATAGTAGAAGAATTTATAACCCACAACAAAGGGGTGATGGTTCAACACAATAAAGGAGTCAATCAACTATGAAATTGGCATGTTTTATAGATTGCTATGAAGACAATAGTTGGGAGTCATGGACATAGTTATCCATGTGGTGTTTCATCCACTAAATAAGCCTCAAAGAGGAAGAAGTATGCAGATTGGGATGAAGACAACGATTGAGAGTCATGGAAAAAGTTATCCATTTGACAAACCATCTACTAAATCTGTAAGGAAAGAATACAGATGCGGAACAAAATTTCCTAATCTCAAAACTCAGAGAAGAATGTAGATATGACTTCAAGTTTTACAATTACATACCATTAAGATGTACATGAAGGAAATAACAGAATAGAGAAATAAACTCAAACACAATTGACACCAAATTTACGTGGGAAAACCCTTACAGGAGAAAAACCCACCACACCAAAGAAAACCACTTGTATTATTGTAAACTAAATTACATACAAGTTACAGAATCTCCTTTCAAATGACAATATTACAACAGCAGTATTTCCCTGATCAACCTCGTATAGAATACCACAGTTACAATGCTTTCTTACAGCATACAATGAAACTCACAGATCATTCGATCATCCAACCATCAAATTCTTCTGACCTCTTCAAACCTTTTCACAATTCCAAATGTTGCAATATATTGCAACAACCATGATCGATCCATTCTTTGTACAATCAATTCAATTCAACTTCCTCCAAAGAACAATTGTCAAACTTCCTAGGAATGCAAACGGCCTCCTTCCAAGTCAGCAACATCATCCAATTAACGACTTACATCTCAGAAATCAACCAAGAAACCATGCTTTTCACCTTACACCACACTACTGCTGTGTAGTCTACAGGTTCCCACAGGACAGGTCAAGAGCTTCCAAGATATGGCGGTAACCACTCTACTACTAGACAGGTCAACATCTCCCATGGTATAGCGGTTTATACCGCACTACCATTGCACATCCAGCAAACCCTTATGGTATGGCGGTAACCACCACACTACAACAGGATAGATGAGAGACTCTTGTGGTATGGCAGTAACCGCACTACCACTGCACATCTAGCAAGCTCCTCTAGTATGGCGGTATCCACCACACTACCTCTACACAACTGAGAGGTTCCTGTGGTATAGTGGTAACTGCACCACCACAACCCAGTGTAAAGACACCTGCGGTATAGAGGTAAAGGCATAAACAAACCACTTATGAATTCTTTATGGCTTGGTGATAGTATCAGGGTTTCTACTAGTGAGTTTGAGACACACATTCTCAACAATCTCCCACTTGATGAAGAACTCACTGAACCCTTTTCAATACCTGAAGTCATTGAATATTTTGGACCCTAAGGCCCATCGAATTTGCACACCATCTGAACTTGTCCATGCTCAATGGCTTTGTTAAAGCATCAGCAACATTCTTCAAAGTATCCACCTTTTCCAAACAGACCTTTCCATCCTCCACCATATCTCATACAAAACGGTACTGCACATCAATATGTTTTGTCCTAGCATGAAAAAGTAGGATTTTTCACCAGACAAATGGCACTCTGACTGTCACAACAAATAATAATCTTCCCTACATATCAAAACCAATATCAGAACACAATCTCCTAAGCCAAATGGATTCCTTACAGGCATGAGTTGTTGCCATGTACTCAACCCCTATAGTAGATAAAGCGACTACAACCTGCCACTTACTCATCCAACTAATTGCACCACCATTCATCATGAAACAATATCCACTGGTGGATCTTCTACTAACAATGTCCCCTGCCCAATTAGAATCCACATACCCATGAATGCTGAGAGTCCTTTGTGATTCAACCAAATTACCATGGTAAAACAAAGCATATTATGAAGTTCCCTTCAGATATCTAAACACTCTTTTCACAACATCCCAATGTGTCCTCCCAGGATTAGCCATAAACCAACTAAGTACTCCCACTGCTTGGGCAATGTTTGGCCTTGTACAAACCATTGCATACATTAAACTGCCAACTGCACTAGCATAAGGCACTCTAGTCATGTCCTTTATCTCAGTAGGAGATTTTGGACAATCTTCAACAAATAGCTTCGCTCCCTGTAAAATTGGAACAACTAGCTGCTTGCAATCAGTCATACAAAATCTCTCCATAACAATGTTAATACACTTACTCTAGCTGAGCCAAATTTTTATATTCTTCTTGTCCTTGGTTATTGAACCATTCCCAGAATATACCTAGCTGCACCAAGATTTTTCATTTCAAACTTTGCAAACAACTGATATTTTAGATTAGAAATCATAAACTTACTATTGCCTATAAACAAAATATCATCAACATAGAGGGCAATAACAAGAACCCAATCATTTTTAGTCTTGAAATACACACAATGATTTGATTTTGATCTTACAAAACCCAGTGACAAAACAAACATGTCAAATTTTTGGTACCACATTCCAGGCAAATGTTTTAAACCATACAGAGATTTCTTTAACTTGTAAACCAAATTTTCTTTACCTTTTATCACAAAATGCTTAGGCTGGGACATATAAATTTATTCTTCAAGATCACCATGAAGAAAAGTTATCTTCACATCCATCTGCTCAATCTCCAAGTCATAAGTTGAACTACAAGTGACAAAAGAAATTTGATAGATGTAAGCTTTGCTACCAAAGAAAAGATTTCCCCATAATCAATTCCCTCTACCTAGGAATAACCCTTTGCAACCAACCTTGCTTTGTACTTTTCAATACTATCATCGACACCAATTTTCCTTTTAAAAACCCATTTACAGCCCAGGGGCTTTCTACCTTCAAGCAATGGAACCAGATCCCAAGTGTCATTCTTCCTTATTGATACCATTTCTTCACTCATGGCTTCCAACCAAGAATCAAAATTAGTCATTTCAACTGCCTCTTTTACAGTTCTAGGCTCATCAATATTAGTAATCAAAGCATAGGCACAACTAGAATCCAACATAGAGAATCCATACCTATCAGGTTGCTTTTTTTCACGTGTAGACCTCCTCACAAGCTGAGGCTGAGGTTGTGATTCTTCTTCAAAACTCTCAAAGCTGCTTGAACTCTCCTCAGTTTCAAGTACACTATCAATGTGTTGTTCCTCTTTTTTAGGAGTTCTAAGAGGTATTTCAACAACATCATTTTCCTCCTTATTTTCTTTCATCTCTGATTGCAATTCCACTGAAGAAGGTTTCAACTCTTGAAAGATTATGCTCCTACTATATACAACCTTTTCAGTCACCGTATTCCATAGCTTGTATCCTTTCACACCAATGTCGTAGCCAATGAAGATACACTTAACAACTTTGTTCTCCAATTTAGATCTCTTCACATGTGGCACATAAACATATGCTTCACAGCCAAAGACACGAACATGTCTCAGAGAGGGCTTGTTACAAGACCAAACTTCCATAGGTGTTTTATCAACAAGTGTCAAAGAAGGAGATTGATTTACCAAGTAACATGTTGTAGACACAACCTCAACCCAGAACTTTTGCTTCATACCAACATTGCTCAACATACTTCTTACCTTCTCCATCAGCGTCTTGTTCAACCTTTCAACAACTCCATTTTGTTGTGGAGTGTAAAGTGTAGTTTTATGCCTCTTAATTCCATGGTCTTTGCAATACCTTTCAAATTTTGAAGAATAAAATTCACCACCGTTATCTATCCTCAAGCATTTGATTTTCTTACCATTCTAATTTTCAACCAAGTTCTTGAAAGTTCTTTAAACTAATTGAACACTTTTGATTTACTTTTTAGAAAATATACAAATCCCCTTCTCGGATAATCATCAATAAATGATACATAATATTTTGAATTTGACAACAAAGGAACATTCACTAGACCAAAAACATCAGAGTGAATATAATCTAGAACACCAAAAGATTTATGAGGACTAGAGTAAAAAGAAACACGATGATGTTTTCCATATATACAATGTTCATAAAATTCAAATTCCAAATTACAATCATCAAGCCCCTCAACTAGGTTTTTATTCTTCAAGGCTTTTAAGCCTTTCTCACCAATATGACCTAGTCTTTGATGCTAGAGCATAGTCTTCTCTGCAGGAATTTTAACTTCCATAGACTTAGCCCCTACAGGGACTTCAGTCTCCTTTGCACGAACAACCTTTTGTGACTTTGTAGTGACATTGTTACATTGAACAACAAGTGCTTCCAACTTATACAGAGTACCAATTCGGGCACCCCTAGCCAGCACCATCGAGCCTCTAGTCATTTTATAGCCATTACTAAAGAATGAGACTTGCACTCCAACATCATTTAGCTTACTTATAGAAAGTAAATTCTGAGCTAGAACTGGTGTGTGCATTACGCCATCAATTCCCTTAATTCTACCATCAAGAAACTAAATTTTGACTCTTCCACGGACAACAATTTGCAGAGATGAATCGCTTGCCAAGTATACCTTTCCACCATTGTATTTTGCATACTTTGTAAACCAGTCTCTATGAGATGTCATGTGGAAAGATGCTCCAGAATCAATCAGCCAAACATCATCTGATGCCTGTGTTGCCAAAGCTACAATGAAGGCATTTGCATTGCTCTGAGAAGAATCATTGTTAGAAGAGTTCTTCTTCTTCTTTTTCTTCTCTTTGCAATCCTTTTTGAACATGACTAGGTTTCCCACAATTCCAAAACTTCACCTTGGACTTCTTACCAAGAGACTTTGAACTACCTTCTGATTTCAATTTGGACTTACTGTCCTTCTTTCCTTTTTCTTTCGATCTGCCTCGAACAACAAGAGCCTCCTTCACCATCTTAGAATATTTCCTTCTCATTAATTTCTTCAAACAACAAAGAAGCAACCACATCTTCCATCTTGAAAGTGGTTGTCATACTCCCAATCACCATCACCAAGTGATCCCAAGAATCTGGAAAAGAACATAACAATAGCATACGATGATCTCCATCATCAATTTTTATGCTCACAGATGTTAACTAAGCAATCACTATGCTAAACGTATTCAAATGATTAGCCATAGATGCCCCTTCCTCCATTTTCAAAGAGTATAACTTCTTCCTTAGGAACAATTTATTCACCAAGGATTTACCCTGATAAATATCTCCAATCTTCTTCCACAAAGAAGATGCAATCTTCTCTTCATGAACGTTTAGGAGAACAGAGTCTTATCAAATGTTTTTCTTTTCTGTTTGTGAGGTCCCAATCTTCTTGCTTCATGCCAGAAGGTTTTGTTCCAGACACAACAAGCCAAAGATCTCGATCAACCAATAGGTCTTCCATTTTAAGTTTCCACAACTCAAAATTGCTACCATTGAATTTCTCAATTTCAATCCTTCCAGATATGCTTGTCATCTTAATCTGTAATTTAAATTACCAGACTTCTACAAGACTCCCACTGAACAAAATTGACACAAAAAACCCAACCTACCCACAAGGATAACACAACTGGCCAGGCTTTGATACCACTTGTAAGGAAAGAATACATATGTGGAACAAACTTTCCTAATGTAAAAACTTAGAGAAGAATGTAGATATGACTTCAAGTTTTACAATTACATACAATTAATATGTACATGAAGGAAATAACAAAATAGAGAAATAAACTCAAACACAATTGACACCAGATTTATGTGGGAAAACCCTTATGGGAGAAAAGCCCACCACACCAAAGAAAACCAATTGTATTACAGTAAACTAAATTACATACAAGTTATAGAATCTCCTTTCAAATGACAATATTACAATAGCAGTATTTCCCTTATCAACCTCGTACAGAATATCACAATTACAATTTTTTCTTACAGCATACAATGAAACTCACTCACAGATCATTCGATCATCTAACCATCAAATTCTTTTGAGCTCTTCAAACCTTTTCATAGTTCCAAATGTTGCAATATATTACAACAACCATGATCGATCCATTCTCTGTGCAATCGATTCAATTCAACTTCCTCCACAGAACAACTGTTGAACTTCCTAGGAATGCAAACGGCCTCCTTCCAAGTCAACAACATCATCCAATTAATGAATTAAATCTCAACAATCAACCAAGAAACCATGCTTTTCACCTTACACCGTGCTACTGTTGTGCAATCTATAGGTTCCTGTAGGGTAGTGGTTTATCGTGCTACCTCCAGAGAGGTCAAGAGCTTCCAAGGTATGGCAATAACCGCTCTACCATTGGACAGGTCAAAAACTCCTGTGGTATAGCGGTTTATACCACACTATCATTGCACATCTGGCGAACCCTTGCAATATGGCGATAACCACCACACTACCGCCCGATAGATGAGAGACTCCCACGGTATGGCGGTAACCACGCTACTGTTGCACATCCAACGAGCTCCTACGGTATGGGGATATCCACCACACTACCGATACATAGTTGAGAGGTTCCCGCGGTATGGCGGTAACCACGCCACCGCAGCCCAGTGTAAAGACACCTGCAGTATAGAGGTAAATGAACCACTTATGAATTCTTTGCTGCTTGGTGACAATATTAGGGTTTCTACCAGTGAGTTTGAGACACACATTCTCAATAGAATAAGCCTGGAAGAGACTTAGGAAGTATGTTATAATAAGGAGTGATAGTTATGATAAGGATTTTTTTTCCAACACGTTCCTATGTTATAGAAACTTTCTTAAAGATGTAGAATGCTTGTTTGATTTCTACACTCTTGCTTCCAGTAGTTAGTTGTTTTTGTATAACTTTAAAGAAATCAAGTCCTCTTCCTATCCTCTTGAAAGATTTGATGTTTATTGGATAGTTTGTTTACAAGTTTGATAATAATTGGACTCTAACAAACCCTATTTAGGAAGGTTTCCTATTTAGAGACCAAGTTAGTAGTTAGAATTTATATAGGCTAGATCTTTGTAGAAATTAGATTATGTAACAGTTGCTACATTATGTTTTGATGTCTAATATATTACATAAAGAAAATTTATCTTGATATATGATTTGTTGGGTTAATTGAAGATACCATGGAATTCGACACTCAAGCTAGGGCCACTTGAGGTACGGTTGTTTCCACATAAGAGTAGTTAGTTAGATTATGCATTGAAGTTCTAAATTTTGATTCTTAGTTTACATTATAACTAATTGTTATTTTAAGATTTCTAAAATTCAATGTTTTAGTTTGTTATTTTTCAATGATTAAGTTAAGATAAATGCATGCTACAACATAGGATTAATTAGTTATAGTCCATGGAATTAGTAGGTACCCATAGTAACTAGTAGTAGTCAGATTACTTACTGTGTTTCTTTAAGTAGAAGGTTTTTTGAATTATTCTTTCAAGTTATATGTACTCAATTGAGGATTCTTGGATGCACATATAGTACCAACATCATCTTAAGTATATGATTACCTAGTTGACAATTAAATGAAGTCCACTTTTTATGATGAACTGCTTAGGTATGAAGGATCTTCATGCCCACTAAGTTGTGTGTATGATTAGTGTTACTTGATTTTCACCCGCAGGCTCAATCAGGTAGGCTACAAGAGAAAATTATGTTTTAAATTCAGCACGTGGATTAAATGTGGCTCCCATAAGGGTTGAGCCCAGCGTGCAGGTGTTCGGTTTTCATTGGGAAGGTCTTCATCTGATGAATTTGAGAACTAATGGAGGCATTGTTTCGCAGGGTTAAATCATACATCTAATGCTATTTCACAAGGAAGTCTGTTGGAAAGCATGCCTCAATCAAATTTGGCACAAAACTCCTCAAAGAATAAAGTCACTGAGACCAGCCAGATGTCTTGCCGACTGGCTGTTGTGTTATATTCATTTGAGATACCCAGGTCGCCAAGACATTTTGATCTCCATGATTTTTTATATATCTCCCCGCTTGGGAGGTCTCGCCGACCCTTGTTCACAAGGTTAGCGTCGGGGAAAGAATCTGCGCTCGGGGAGATGTCCTACCAACAGATGGTGGTCTTAGCGAAAGGTTGTGCCTTCAGCATGATGTCTTGCTGACCCAGTGAGGTCTCTCCGAAGTGGAATGGTCTCGGTATAACCTCTCACTAACCACTGGTGGTCTCCCCAAAATGGTCTGAGCTTGCCGAAAGATGAAGGAGTTGGCATGATGTCTTGCCGATCGCTGGTGGCCTCACCAAAGGTTGTTCATAAGATTGTTGCATTAGGGGGACTCCGAGGAAGTGTTTTGTGTTCGGTGTGAGGTCTCGCCGAAGGATTGTGCCTTCGGTGTAATATTATGAGCTCGGCGGGATGTCTTACCGACCCAATGAAGTCTCGCCAAAATATGGTGGCTTCAGGGTAATGTCTCGTTGACTCATGGTGGTCTCGCTGAAAGGGTGTATGGATATCAGTAAGACTCTTGGCTGAATGGTTTGTTTTCAATATGAGGTCTTGTCGATTGAAGAGTCTTGCCGATGGTTTCAATCTTCGATGTGACTAATGGGAACCCACTATGACCTCCTGCCGACTGAATGATGTCTTATTGAGTGCGGGTGTTTTTCCAACAAAGGAGCACAGTGATATGATTCTTGAGGACTCGCTATAATGTCTGGCTGATAGCGATAGTCTGGGCGACAATTTTGGATATCGATATAACTTTTACAACTCGATATGACCTCTTGCTGATAGTTCTAAGCTATGATGATTGTTGTTGTGAAGTATAATCTTATCGGGGAGACACGGTTAGTGTCTCACCGACATGCGATTATGTTTGAATGACTTTTGACCACCTGGAAATATTACGTGGTGTCTGTTGAACCAATCAAAGGAAGTTGAAGGAAAACCAGTGGCAGTTGGACTATTGTGGCTATTCTTGTGAGGAAGATCAGCATAGCATAAGTGAAATGGATCTACTTTGGTTCGATGGATGATCAGGGCATGTGAATTCAGTTCAGAGGGTGCCTAATGTTGATTCTCGAAGGAGGTCAACTTGCAGGAAGATCTAGAACAAGAAGAAAGCCAAAGGAGAAGAGGCTGTGAGTCACAATGATAGCTATGATGTCTACTAGAAAAGGTGGATCGACATTTATGATAATGCTTCAGCACGTTCAAAGCATCTCTTCAAAGAAGTCTCCAGGGTGGACACGGAGGCTAGAAGTTAATGCAATGGTTTCAAAAAAATCTAAGGGCTACTCCTGAGGGCGATCCTTCACCGACATGGACACGGGGGATGCACATTGAATGCATTAACTTTATTCCAAAAGATCTAAGGGCCAACCCTTCTGTCATCTACTCATTTTGTAAACCCTAGGGCAGAGGCCGACACTTTTGAGTTTTGTTGTATATATGGCATTTTTGCCTCATTTTGTAGGGAGTTCTTCTTATGCTTTTCAGAAGTTTGTGACTTTTGTAGTCCTTTCTCAGATTAGAAAACTTTTGTAACTCATTTGGAGCATGATATATAGAATTTACCTTGGTTACCATTGATGGTTCAATTTGCCTTCTGGTTCTTGAAAAATATTGTGCATTTTCAGGTGATTGATCAAGCTACTTCGTGAAATATTTATTTTTCCTTATAGCTTTGTCTCATGTTAGCATGCCTTTCTTTGCAAAAGTAGTATTATGTAGGTTACAAATTGTGTTTTACTAAATTGCACATTAACTTTTAATTGTGAAAAAATTATTTTCCTTCTTAAAAGTGTGTGCATGTCAAACCTGTTTGTGAAATACTTATGCATAATCTACATAAACTTGTTGTGCAGTCCCATATCCATCATCAGTATTCAAGTGTAACCTGAGTGTCTCATTTCTCTTGTCAATTTGGTGTATCACCATAGGACTTCATTTTCATTTTCATGCACTCCTTCTCCCTTTACCTTACAAAATCAGTAGTTTAGGTGATACTCCCAGCATAGGAAGTCGGCCTTCTCCGGAGGTTCTTTTCCATTTTTTAGGTGACCCACAACCTAGAAAAGTTCCCACGTTTCTCTGAAGTATCAAGTTTTGCAACTTGATAAGGGTACAATTTCAGTAGATAACAATTAGTTACAGTAGTTAATTAGATATTAGGGAAAAGCTCTACATTTTTGGTGTCATTTCCAAGGATGGTGTTAATTCAAAATTCCTAGTTGTGTTTAGATTAATTTTGATTTTATTTCAAAAAACTAATAAGTTTTCCATTTATAAGAACTAGGAATAGTAAACACTTTTTTTTAATTCAAGGGGTAAACACTTTTGACCGGAGCTATGAACCGGATACAACCATTCAACAATACCACCCCAACGGGGTTTGAACCTTGGTGGCAAGAACAACAATGCCACCAATAAACCATCACACCATGCCAATACCAGCGAGGAATAGTAAACACTTACAATCAACAAGAAAAACTATTTATTAACAATGTGGAGGAACTGTCAATTAAAAGAGAAATACCTATTGTATACGGAGGTAGAGAGACACTCTTATAAGATTTATCCCCTCAATACATGAGGAATTTGAAGGCATTGGTGCAGAAAAAGAACATATTGAGGGAATTAACGAAGAACTATCCCTCACACTAGTAGCTACCCTAGACAAAAAGGAGACTTCCAGAAGAAATATTAACATCATGGTTGAACAATGGACAATCCAACAAAACATGTAATGTTTGAGCTTCTTATAACAAACCAAGAAAGAGCTATTGCTCTAAAGAACATACCTCCTTTAGCATTACCCATTTTCTATAGATTAGTTACTAAAGACTCAAACATATTCCTTTTTTGAATTTGATGTGCTATGATGGAGTTATTATTATACTATAGATGCTCATTGGCTTAAACTATTTCCAACCACATTAAAGGATGCCACTCTACGCTGGTTTATGGGATTGGGGAGGAATGTTGTCCCCAACTAGGAAACAGTGAATACTGAATTCTTGGAGAAATATAAAGATTATTGCAAAGGTACAAAAAGGAAGAGGGATGCCATCTTCAGGATGTCACAAAGATAAGATGAATTGCTTGAGGATTACATGGATAGATTTCAATTTTTTCTAAAGAAATTTCCTCAAAACAAAATCTCTCCTAAGTCCTTAAAACTGGTATTTTTGCAGGGAGTACATGAAGATTGTGTGGATGACCTAAATCTCATGGGGTTAGGAGATATATCTCAAATGAATTTTGATGAGATTTGAAAGGTGTGAATAAAATACTCCAGGTCATTCATAAAGAAGACCGAAGGAGATAGAATCTCTTCTTTCAACAAGACATCTACTAGAGCTTCAAGGGTAGAACTTAATAATCTCCTGTCCAATATGAAGGACATAATTAGCCACTTTGAAACCCAATTGGACACCTTGCATATCAAAAAGTAGGAAGAATTTGGGTATCCCTAACATAATTTTTTCCACATTATTTCCAAAAGAGGATCAACTACAAATGCAAAAAGTTGGCTAGCATCTCTAAAGAAAAGAAAGAAAAGCCTGAATTTCATGCACTGGAGGATGTAGAAGTCTAAGTGTTTTACATTGCTTAGTGTAAACCATGGAAACCAAGACAAGGTATTCCTCTAGATCCCTTGTCTTACAATATATTGTTTCCAAGTAGTAATTTAAACTTCTCAAGTTGGAACCCTCAACCCTAGACTAATACACAAAATCCACCATGGCCAATAACCCAAGCACCCAATTGGATTAAACAACAATAGGGGATGTGGCCACCACAATCTTACTAGCCCCCAATTTACAATGCCCAGTAGCCACCTCAACAAAATAAATGGCCATCAAAATGGTGTGAAGGCCAACAATGGCAAAACCAAAATACAAACTACCCACAACCACCAAAACCTTTGCAATTGCAACAACCTACTACTATGCCTAATCCAGCCATGGCTGCACCATCACAATCAAGAGCACCTCAAATGCCAACTCAACTTTAACCTAACCTTAGAATAACAAGCCTATTTAGCAGACTTATACTAATTACACCATCCAATACCCAACCTATGGGGTTGAGGTGAGTGATGTCCATCTTCGATAAGAGAAAATGTTAGTTGGGCCTTCATCTCCTCAAATCACAAATTTTACTGATGAGGAGTCCCCAAAAAAAATTCTTGATAAAAAACCAAAGGAACTTGAACAAATTCAAGATCACCCAAATATCATAAGTTTAGAACCACCATTCCCTAAAAGACTAACTATACCAAATCAATTTTCTAAAACTAAATCTAACCTATTGGGGTAACTTGGAAATGTTTGCATAAAAATACCCCCGATTCAAGAAATTAAGGAAGTATCAATATACACAAGAACTATGAGAGAGTTATGACTTAAGAAGCTAGGCATAAAACTGAAGGACCCCCAGACTATGCATGTTTTAGGACAACTTGTTGACATCATGGTAGGAAATATAGTTGTTCCTAAATATCCAAACTTTGAGAGCCCTGTAGTAGATTCCCAATTCAATTGTACTCTCATCAAAACACCTTAATTGACCTAGGAGCAGCCATAAAAATTATGACAAAGGAAACCATAAAATAACTTCAATTAATGGACTTCATCAATTTTAGAATAGAAATTTTTGTATTAGCTAAACCCTAGTAGTGGGAATATTTCATAAAAAACATGAAATTTGTATTGAAAATTCCCTTTGTTCCTTGTTGATCTAACTGTGGTTGCTATTAATTTATTCTTGAAAATTGGAATGATGGAGAAAGCACATAAACTACCCTTATTATCATTAGATCTATTGGTAAGTAATTTAGATGACTGTTTAACTACACCATTTTTGAAGGCTAGAAACCTTGCTATTCAAACCAAGGTGCCTATCTTCAACTTTATAGCTGACTATCAATGGAGAGGCACAGTTTCAAAAATTGTTGCACACAATATTCTCAAACAAAATAACCTCATTAATGCACACAACCACTACAAAATAACTAACCCTCATAGTGACTTGATTATGATTCCTTGTCAAAGAGACTAGATCCTCATTTTCATGCATAGTTAGATTGATCTCCATTTTTTATGACTATTGCCTCCTTAATGAACCTAACACAATGTCTTTAATGATAATGCAACAAGACAATATCCCTAAATCAAAACCATTGTCTCTTTGTTTCACTCTTGAAACCCTAGATCCCAAAGCATAATAATTTGAAACATTGTCCAAAGGCTAGATTGCAAGGGTTTTGAATCTAAAAAATTCTATTGCATAATGTTGCCTTCATACTACATAAAATAGAGCTCTACGAAGTAGCATTTCAAACTGAAAATGCATGATCAAACACAAAAGAAAACCCTAACCCGTGGGAATATGGGAAAGAGCCTTCAAATGGATGAAGAAGACATTGATATGCAAGAACATGAAGAAAGAAAACTCCCTTATTTTCCATTTGCAACTAAAAAATGAAACTTGAAGCAACCTTAGGAAGATGGAAAAATATAGAAAAGAGGCAAAGGAAACAACCAACCATGTAAATGAAGTTAAAAATGCTCATAAATGTTGCCATGAAGCTACCCCATGATCTTAGTTGAATGAAACTTAGATAGAAACATTGTAGCCTTCCTCTTCAAAGCAACAAACAGTAGAGAAGGCATCCATCTTGGAATGGTAAAAGTAGAAAGTAAAGGTTTTCCTCTCAAAATTGAAACTTTCCTAATGAGCCTATGTTGTTTCAATCCTTTTGCCAAAAAAAAATTCCCATGCAAGTTTCCCTCCTTTCTTGTAAAAATAAAAAATTTAACTTTATCACTTGCTCATTTGATGAAAAAGGCCATTAAAGGATAAAAATTCATTTTTATAATGTTTTACCATAAATATCATTTATTTTCCAAATATTTTTTTATATAATACAAAAAATTAATATATAAATATAATACAAAATATAATTAATATATTATATATATTTAATATAATAGTAATGAAAATTAAATTATATATGAAACAAAGAAAATAGTGGGGTATTCACCTTTCAGGAGATGGAATACACAAGGGGGCCCTATTTTGCTCTATTTCATTCAAGGAAACCAATATCCCTCAACCAATTGACATGATTGAGGAATGGGCTAGGGTTAGGATGGTTTCCTAGGGTGTGATTAAAGATTAAAGGGGGTTCACCATTAAGCAAAGGCTTATAAAGGAAGATATGCAAATGATATGCAAATGTAACTATGTAATCTAGGAAGTAAAACTCAAAATCAGAAGAATGAACAAAGGTGCACCTAAAAAGCTGAAGATGCTCGAAATAAGGTATAAAATCTTGAAATATTGACTTTTGATGCACACTAGGACTCATACACCAGACTGGGCGATTTAGTCCCAATTTAGGGTTTCGACTTGGATCTAGACTCTACAACTGGTAAACCAAGATCTACATAAAATGTTTGAAAATTGGTATTTTGGGACTCATATGACACAAGTGGTGATTTATTCCTAGTATCAGGGTTGATTTGAAACTTTGATATCCTCTAGTGATCTCTTGTAGCTTCTCTCCCTTCTAATCTCCAAGTCTGAAACTTTGAATTTTGACCTGTAGGTGACTTTTCGTAATCTTGCAAGAAAGGTGACAACTTTGCAACTTTGAAAACTTTCTCCAATCTTTCTCTTCAATGGATCTTCAACCTAAATCTGCAAATCACACATCAAAAAGAGGGTGATAATTTGTTTTTTTAGTGGATAGGGGTTTTCCTTGGTCAATCCCCATTTTGGTAATCAAACCTTGAAATGAAATCAAATAGAATGAAGGAATGATGAATAAACAAATATGCTATGTTGCAACTCACCAAACCCTTGTAACAAAGGCTGTAAAATTTTGTGAAATGGCTACCATGAATGTAGATCTTGACTCTTGATTGAATGTTATGAATCTTGACTTGAATGCTTATTTGAATCATAAGAACCTACATCACAAATGTTAGCTCAAAAACACACGTGATCCATGATGACTTTGACATAATACTTGATTCTTGAATATAGCTCTAAAATGCTTGATAATCAAATTTTGAATGCTCTTGTAAACTCTTGAATGTTCTTGATCTCATAAACTTGCTATAAGAATGCTTCATAATATTTATTAGGAGAAAATATGTGAAATAACCTTGTATTTATACTTGTTTATGCCAAATTTCCCAAAATTACAATAGTACAAGCCAACATCTAATCTAAGAGAATAAAATCCCATCAAGAATTTGAATTTAAAATAGGTCCAAGCTAAGCGGGACTCATACACCAATTGGGGCATATGAGTCCCAGTAGCCTATGATTGGGACACAAATTTCAAGAAACGTTAAGTTCTTGTATAAGAGTGAATTTGCACCCCATGTGAAAATACCCTTTTTTCCTTTATCCACCTTAGAAAAGCAAGTTCAGAGGCTTAATTCCACCTAAGCCTGTTGCTTTCATCACACTTGGTGCCTATTTTGAGTTTCGTTGGAGGTGTTTCTGTCAGGGATGCCTGTACAGCGCGCAGATGTCTGTGCAACACGCTTACGTCCCTGGCATATTCATGTGGCTGAACCTGCAGAGGCATTACTCTTCTCATTAGAGGTAAATTTGTAATACCCCCTTTGGTCGACTGACCCAAATATGGTCGTTTTCTTCCATTCCTCCTTCAAATTCATTCTTCCAACTTGCATTCCAAGTCTTGACCACTTTAGGCTTCCATTCTTGCACCTTCACACTCACTTTCAAGCTCACTTTCACTCACTCCAATCATTCAAGCATTCCTTTGCAAAAAATCAACACTCCATCACTTTGGTAGAGCACGTTTGGGACAACACCATTGCAATAGAGGCTTGAGTACTCTGATTTCTCACCCAAGCAGCCTTGAGTGCTCTTGGTGGAGGTGGTAAGCTTCCCTCTCCTCTCCTCCATCACTTGGTTGAGTCGCATAACACTGTTTTGTAGTGCTTATTTTCTCTTTACTATACTATTTCTTTATCTCATTTCCTTGGTTGTCCGTGGAGGTGGAAACACTTAAACGGGGGTCTGACTAAGGCGGGCCCCTATACAACCATCCAAAAAATTTCCTCTTTCTGTGTGTAGGTGAGCATGCTTCTCAAAGAACCAGCTAGCAAATGAGTTCCTCGATGAGATTCTCCTTATTCTCGTAACCCTTGCATATTTTCTTTAACACTTAAATGGGGGTCTAACTAAGGCGGGCCCCTATACAACCATCCAAAAAATTTCCTCTTTCTGTGTGTAGGTGAGCATGCTTCTCAAAGAACCAGCTAGCAAATGAGTTCCTCGATGAGATTCTCCTTATTCTCGTAACCCTTGCATATTTTCTTTATAATATTAGAGAGTATTTAATTTATCTAGTTGCATCATTCTGGCCCTTTAGTTAGTCAACTAGGCCATTATCTAGTTTTGTTGTCTTGACCTCATCTTTATTGTTTTATATCCATATGGACAACAATGCACTTCGATCACGCTTATGTCCTCAAACAGAGAGCTTTCCAAGATGTAGTGTTAGACCTAGAAACCAACTCGCCTAGCCTTTCCCTATTTTTTGGGTATACAGAGTAACTAAGAGGCCCCACAATCCTCATTACTCTTGCCTCGCATTTCCTAAACATTACACTTCACTGAGGTAAGTTAGGGCAACCTCTCGCATCTTGACCCTCTGTGACCTAGGGTCTTGCACGCAGTGGGCCCCCTCTCTTACATTTTTGGTGAACTCGACGTGAACCAACATCTGTTCATCCATTGGTGTTGAAACTTCCCTTGGGTACTTCATGATTGTTGTGCTCTTGAGCATTGTGAAGGTTTATGAGCATCATAACCCAATCCACAACTTCTGAGTATATCGTTAGGAGAAGTGTATGACACCTTCTGATGGAAAGGACAAAGGTATCGATTGGTCTCTCTATAGATCTTTTCTTCGTTCCTACCGTTAGTTTGGCTGCATAGGAGCAGTTATCAAGGAACGAGATGGGATTTGCTGACAAAACCGATCACATCCCCACTCCCCCTGCATCTCCTACACCATCATTGATGGACAAGCATGAGGCCATTCAAATTCCTATAGAATACATTGCCACCCTTGCTAAAGGATTGGGTGACTTAGAAAACCACTTGGAAAGAAATCCAAAGATGGCTAGAGCCACTCAAGTTGTTAGTGAATTAAAACATATGATGGGTAAAGATCGAATAGGAATAGATCTTCTAAGTAGTCTCCTCGGCCTTTCTGAAGCATGTGCTCCTTCAAGCAACCCTAGTTTTTCACAAGGAGTCACTTTTGAAGAGTGTGAGGGACAGTTAGGGGTATTGATGCCTCCCACTTTCGTTTACATGGCCAACGCAATCCCTTCTATCAGTATTCGTTCTACCTCTGAGCAACCTGAAACTATCAAAATGAATAAGGTCTCTTTGGGCTTTAGCTTTACCCCTTATGTCACCTCTAGTGGTGGATATTTTGGCAGGCTGAGTGGTGGAGGCTTTGGTAGTGGTGGTGGATTTGACAGTGGAGGTGGTGCTGGCAGAGGAGACTCCAATGGAGATCATGGCAGTGGTTCCAACAGAGGCCCTACTGGAGGTAGTGGCTCTAGTGGTGGCTCTGGTGGAAGTCATACCAGTGGCGGTTCTGGAGGTGGGCTTGGTGGTGGTTCTGGGGGAGGTTCCTCTAGCCCCCTATCTTCTAATGACCCTATTTTGAACACTCTCCTTCAGAATATGGGTAAGATGCAAATCTAGTTGGCGAGCCTTTCCCAAGCCTCTACCCAACCTATCTTCTAGCCTTTCTTTCGACATAGTCCATTGTCAATTTCAATCTTGAACACTTCCTTCCCTCAAGGGATGGAGATCCCTAAGTTTGAGAAGTATGGTGGTAAGGGAGATCCACAGACACACGTGTCTTCCTTTAATTCCCTATGCACCAACTTCTTCCATCACAATGTGTTGATGGCTAAACTATTTCCCCGATCTCTAAAGGACACAACACTTGGGTGGTAATGTTCCTTGCTTGACAATTCTATCTTCTCATTCAACCAACTTGTTAATCAATTCCTTAAACAGTTCCAAGAAAACATTGGGCCAAAGATGACCTTTTTGGATCTCATTCAATGTAAACAAGGAGACAATGAAAAGATTACTAATTTCATAGCACACTACCAAGTGCTTCTTTCACAAATCTTGTATCAGCTACCTGATTCCGACAGGCAGAAGGTTTTCATAGGCAACTTACAAAGGCCTTGGCAAGAGAATTTCACTTTGATGAAATACCCTTCTTTCGCGCATTTGTGTGCAACTTTATGAGAATACTAGCAGATGGTCATTTAGTTAAAAGGTTCTTCCTCGTGCTCCCATTCTGATGGAAAGTCTATCATATCAATCTCTAGGAAAGGAAAAGCCATTGTGAATGTAGTAGCTGATATTGATGAAAATGGCCTCAAATGCAACCAGAAGTTCACGAAGTTGTCAAAATCTTATACGTCCATCTTACAAAAGTTAAAGGATAATATCGTAACTTTATCGACCCCTAAGCTTGTTAAGGAACCCTACCCTGATTGGTATGATGGGAGCACTTATTGCTAGTACCATCATGTTAACGGACATGATACCGAACGTTGTATGCGGCTGCATCATGAGATACAAGACCGCGTTGAGGATGGTACCATTCATCTCAATGGGAATAAACAGAATGCTAACAAATCAGTGGCAAAAGCTAATAGTGAACTGCAAATATACACAGATCCATTTCCATCACACTATGTTAACATGATTATTGATCCCATTGATTTTGTTACCCAACTCGACGCCTATGTCAATATGGTCACGGTAACTTCCACTGTTCCACCTGCACTTGGTTCACCAGACATTACATTCACCTCATAGGATTTACCCTTAAACAACAAACCTTCACCTCTCTATGTCAATGGTAACATTGTGATAGGAGTCTTGATTAACCCTGTGAGTCATGTGAATTTTATTACTGAAGAGACATTCCAGTATTAAATTCATTGTAAAAGGAAAAATATGAAGAAACAAAATCGACCATTTGTACACACAATGGTATGAGTCTTAAACCCTATGGCTCGATAACCTTGTCCATTTTGGTTGGACCCAGGGCTATTGATATGGTTTTCAATGTTATTCTGGAGTCGAATCTATTTAGAATGAAGCTAGGAATTCCTTGGCTAGCTTCAATGAATGGAATTTCCTCTATTATTCACAAGTGTTTAAAGTTCTCCCATGAAGGTGTTGTGCATGTAGTGCATGACACTGGATGTCAACCTTTGGTGTCCCATAATGGATACTCGCTGGATCACTTTTGGCCCTCTCCAATTGGTCTACTTCCTCCAAGAACAGACCTACTTTACAAGAACTATGTAAAGTATAAAATTGGGGGCATAGGACAGCCAAAATTGACCCTTCCTATAGTACAACAGTCAGTTGCCTCCTCCTCCCTAAAGGAGAAGGAGAAGGCTGCATCAGTCACCCCCTCTTCTCCAAAGAAAGAGGAGAAGCCCATGTCCGCTCCCTCTCCTTCTCGCAAAGGCAAAGAGAAGGTGAATTTTCCCTGGACTGCCTTGTCCTCTTCCCCTTCTTGGGAAGAGTACTGGATGAGCAAGCCTGGTGGCTACCCATTGAGTCTGATGATTCCTCCTTGGCGTAGGCCCAAGCTCGGGATTGCGGACCTTCATAATGAATACCCTAGACTGTGGTATTATTTATATGGTACAAAGAAAGGTTCTCATAGATAATTTGATCTACGACCTCCTACTCCTCCTGCTACTAATGCAGTGAGCAGAAAGAGGCTCATTTCCAAGGCTCTCAATTTGACTCCTCCTATCACTCCTTAACTTGTTCCTCCTACTCCCATGCAAGAACCTATCCCCCCACCAGAAATAGTCATGGTGGGCATTCCTATGGTTGAGAAAGAACCCTCTGCTCCCTCGTAGCCTCTAGCCCCTAACTCCAAGAGCCATAGAAACCACCTTGTGCGTGAACGCAAGCACTGGTGAAAGGCTATCCTAGCTAAGCAGGTAGCCTCACAAAGAAAGAAGGAATAAATGGTTGCCCCTACTTTAGGGCCTCTTGCACTATCTTCTTCTTCCCTTCCTTCTATCTCTCTTCAGTCTGGTCCCGTGCTACTCCCATCTTCCATTGCGAGTATGAATGCACCTAACCCTAAATGAGTACAAGTGTTCATCGCTTCTTCGGTGGAGCCACCTTTGTTGATGTCCATTTCGGATATTCAACCTCTCCCAAAGCCTGTGGACATGGTTAATACCTTAGTTGTGTCCACTACGGTTATTTCCTCCTCTTCCTCTACACCCCTAGCTTTGTCTATGGGGAGTTCATCTCCTCCAATGAAGAAAGAGGCAGAGGGTGGTCCTTCTAACAATGAAGGATGTAAGAGGATCCCACCTTCTTCACAAAGTGGTCATGTGTTGACTTGTTATGTCCTAGTGATGGAACCAGTTTTGGCTTCCCCTAAGTTCGTCACCACTCTCGAGTCACTCATTGAGCTTAGAAATGAACCTCGAGTCCATCATGTCCTGTCCGCTGAAGTTAAACATGGCACTCCTATGGGATGCATGTTTAACTATGTGGACAAAGTCCTGGCCTTGTCGGTGATCTTCACAAAATCGCTGACCTTAGCTCCATAGGAGCTCAGTGGAGAGGACCTCAAGGGGACCTCTTCCTTGACCCTTGTTGAAGGAGGGTTGGACACCCCCCCTCTTAATATCCCGCCTTTGCAAGCTCGTCCTCCTTCCCCTTATGAGGATTTAGATTGGGAAGCAAATGACCCCTTAGTTGATCAATGTTAAGAGGAGGCCCCCCCTTTTCTTGATCTCGTATGTGTGTGTGTTTTGTAATGTGTTCCCCCATACTCATGCTATATGTGCCTAGATGACCCTCGTCACCCTTGTTGGTGCTTGGATACAGGTGTGCTTTTTGTCTCATAAACCTTCTTCTATTTATATCATCATTCTTCCATGTTTGTGCTTGACTTTCGATAAATTGAGGATAATGCAAAGCATTGGGAGCATTTAGGCTTCCCTTCCATGTTGACCCAAATTTTTATTTTTACTTTTTTTTTCATGCATTCTTCTTGATCTAGTTGGGGATTGATGATCTTTCACCTTGCATTGCGGTTACCTATTATTATATGAGCTTGGATAGATCTAACCCCGCTAAACCAGATCCCCCTATGCCCTTTGTTCATATTATTTTCTCTTTTTCTTTCTCTTTATCTTTCTCTCTTCTTTGCTTGAGTTGTCCCTCCTATGTGCGACAACACCTTCTCTTTAATACTTCAATTTTTGGAAAATGCATTTGTTGCTAAATAGATCTTTTCTCAAAAATTTGTGCAAACCTTCCTTTGAAATCACATTCTCAACACAGAACCCTAATGGAACATGTTTCCTTCATCATGGTTCCGTAAAGAAAGGAATTGAGAACTTTCCTCCAAAGCGGGAACAACTCTGATCTTCCCCTCACATGGGGGCATGTCCTTCCTTTCGAATTCCTTGATGAAGTGAACATCTTTCTAAAGGATTCCTTGATGAAGGATTGATTCAGGAAAAATAATATCTTTTGGATTGTGTGTCCCTTAAGTGGACCCTCTCTTCATGACAGGTTCCCAAGGGACCCCTTTCAAAAAATTTCAAAACTGTCTGCTTACTCGCCTACGTGGCCACTTCCTGACTCTACAGAGTCTACTTTCTCAAGTTTCCTCCATGTGAGAGATCTTGGGGGATACCTCCCTGTAGGACAAAGAACTTGTAGGGTGCTTTCCTTTGAGCTTCCTTCATGTGAGAGATCTTGGGGGTGGCTCCCCTATAGGACTAAGAGCATGTAGGGCACTTCTTTGGGTGTTCTTCATAATTGAGTTCGTGGAGGGTACCTTCCCTGTAGGACTAAGAGCTTGTAGGGTGCTTCTTTGGGTGTTCTTCATGCTTGAGTTCATGGAGAATACCTTCCCTATAGGATTAAGAGGCTATAGGGCACTTCCTTTGGTATTTTTCATGCTTGAGTTCATGAAGAATACCTTCCCTATAGGACTGAGAGCCTATAGGGTGCTTCTTTCAGTACTCTTCATGCTTGAGTTCATGAAGAATACCTTCCCTATAGGACTGAGAGCCTATAGGGTGCTTCTTTTAGTACTCTTCATGCTTGAGTTCATGAAGAATACCTTCCCTATAGGACTGAGAGCCTATAGGGTGCTTCCTTTGGGTATCCTCCATGCTAGAGTTTTTGGGGGACACCTTCCTTACAGGACTGAGGACCTATAAGGCACTTTCTTTCTTCAACTTCATAGTTATGAGCAGCTATGAAGCCCTTCACTTGTCCTGACCTTCAGGTACACCAGACCGAGTACTGCTTCCTCGACAGTTTAGGTATATATTTTTAACCTTACACTCTTTCTTGATCTACTTTATCGAGCACTCATCAGTGTTCATGCTCGCTAAAGTGGGAGAAAAACTTATAAGAGTGAATTTGCACCCCATGTGCAAATCCCCTTTTTTCCTTTATCCACCTTAGAAAACCAAGTTTGGAGGCTTAATTCCACCCAATCCCACTGCTTTCATCACACTTGGCACCTATTTTGAGCGTCGGTGGAGGTGTTTCTATCGGGGATGCTTGTGCGGCGTGCAAACGTCTGTGCGGCGTGCTTATGTACTTGGCAGATTCCTACAGTTGAACCTGCAAAGGTGTTACTCTTCTCATTGGAGGTGAAGTTGTAACACCCCGTTCAACTAACCAACCCAAATATGGTCATTTTCTTCCATTCCTCATTCAAATTCATTCTTCCAACTTGCATTCCAATTCTTGACCACTTCAGGCTTCCATTCTTGCACCTTCACACTCACTTTCAATCTCACTTTCACCCACTCCAAGCATTCAAGCATTCCTTTGCAGCAAAGCAACACTCCATCACTTCGGTAGATCATGTTTGGGACCACACCATTGTAGCAGAGGCTCGAGTACTCTCATTTCTCCCCCAAGCATCCTTGAGTGCTCTTGGTGGAGGTGTTAAGCTTCCCTCTCCTCTCCTATATCACTTAGTTGAGTAGCATAACATTCTTTTGTAGTGCTTATTTTCTCTTTACTATACCCAACATTTTCCCTCATTCTCTATGTAGGTGAGCGTGCTTTTTGGAGAACCAGCTAGCGAATGAGTTCCTCGTGTGAGATTCTCCTTATTCGTGTCACCCTTGCATATTTTCTTTATAATATTAGAGAGTATTTAATTTATCTAGTTGCATCATTCTGGCCCTTTAGTTAGTCAACTGGGTCATTAGCTAGTTTTGTTGGCTTGACCTCGTCTTTATTATTGTCTGGTCGTACAGATGGCAGCACACTTTTGATACATCAGCATGTCATGCTGACGTCCAAAGATCACACTTATGTCCTCAGACAAAGAGCTTTCCAAGACATGGTGTTAGACCTAGAAACCAGCTCGCCTAGCCTTTCCCTATGTTTCAGGTTTGCAAAGAAACTAAGAGGCCCCACAATCCTCATTACTCTCGCCTCACATTTCCTAAACATTACACTTAGCTAAGGTAAGTTAGGGCAACCTCTCGCATCATGACCCTCTATGCCCTGGGGTCTTGCATGTGGTGGTTCCCCTCTCTTACATTTCATTGCCAAATTTAGGTTCAAACCCTGAAACTTAGGTGGGACCTGTATGCCCAAGGTGGCGTATGAGTCCTAGATCACTAAATCTGGAACACATAACCCAAAAACATGAATTATGATTGGTCATTAGATATGTCAGGATTATCCTTGGAAATATGCATTAAATAAGGCTTATGGCTGCAAAATAGGACCAAATAAGGCATAAAGAAGCCCAATTTTAGTAGGGAGGGCCCAAACAAGTGTGAAAATGTAGAGGGATACATTTTTCTACACTACAATATATAATATAATTATATATATTATTATATTTAATAATATATATAGGTCATATTATTATTATATATTGTATTCTATAATAAAAATTATTAAATATAAATATAAAATTACTATAATTAATAATTAATAATTAATATATTCTTATATAGAACAAATTAAATTAATATATAAAAAATCTGATAGTTTACTTGATCTTTGGAGAGATTAGGAAAAAGAAAGAGAGATGGAGGAGGAGATAATTCTATATAGAGAGAGGAATATATACTAACACTTGCACCTAAAGGAGGTTCAAGGATTGTGCCGATAGAAAACTATATGTATGGTAATATGTTAGAGAGTATGTGTTGAAGTTAGGGCTCTCTAACATGCTTCCTCTTTGACCCATCATGGTGGACTATGGGAATAGCACTATTGATTCTTGATTCCTTAAATGATCTATTCAAATAGATTGTGACTAAATAAATGACTAATTATTTACCCGATGATCAAATTAGTCATTTATAGCTATGTTGCAAAAAATGACTAGAATTTAGTCATTTTTAGTTGTGGTGACTAAAATTTTTAGTCACGTAGTCATTTATTTTCCAAATTCTACTAGTGGGTAGAAGAAAATGGATAAACATGTGAAAATTGGACAATCGTTGCAACTTATCACTTAGATCTACATTCCTTGATGGATTGAATTCATTATACTCATCAACTTCAAGGAGAATTGGATGATTGATTTGAAGTCCCACAAATGTTATTACTCACAAAATAAATTGACGTGAAACATAAACAAACTCACATGAAAACTTGATGTATTGCTAACATGATGCTTGACTAAAATAATGTTGAAATAATCTTGCTAATTTTGCTCTTGACTACTTTTTAGGATGCTCAATTGTCACTTTAAAATGCTAGGATTCATTAGTATTTCCTAGGATTTGAAATAGTGAAAAAAATTATATTTATATGCAATTCTTTAATTTCCTACAAGATCAATTATTGAAAACCAACAATTAAATTTGAATTTTTAAATGTTAAAATGTTGACACTGATATATTTGTATTGGGGAAAAAATAAATTGGATGGGGGTGTTAGCACCCTATTCCATACGTAGTTTGGGGCCTTGAGTTTCATTAAATAATTATTAATTGATAACCCCAATTCAACTGTGAATTTCTAGATGTGATCACAAAATGGGAAAATTAAAAGCATAATTAGATCTAGGCACATAGAGGGGAGCTAAACCTAGTGGGAAAATGTCAATACTAAAAATTTACAATGCTACCTTTAGCCCCCACTTTGGTGAGTGATGCAAGCAAGGTGGACAAAAGACTCTCTCCAACTTGAAAATGACTAAAGTCAATCTAAAAATAACTCCTTATAACACAAATCCCTCAACTTGACTCAATCACTCTTCTTATGGCTTATATCCCTCAATAACCAACCAATGGAGATATATTTTAGAGAAGGTTGTATAGTGGCCTATCAAACACCATAAAAGGTTCACCACAGAGTCTTGAACCACATACCAAAAGATTCCATAGGGTTTCTTTGACCCAACATCAAGAACCAATAACCTACCCTACTTCTAGGCTACTAAATTATCCCACTTTTCCAAAGGAGGTACCCTTTAAACACTTGAAAAACACCCAAAACCCTTGGATAGTCTTAAATTGTGACATAAAACATCATATTCCCTCACCAATTTATAGATTCAAACCTTCTAGTGTGCTACACCATGAAACCCTCCTTTCTCAAACAAATGTTAGGGTTTTATTGAAAATCCATATACCTAGGCTTTCCAATCCAATTCAAAGTATCCAACAGACTCCACATACCCTGCACATTCTCACAAATACATTACAAGGACCATTCCATCACTGTTTTATCAAAACCTAATGTGGACACCTTCATTTCATATAGAAAACAACATTACTCTGTCCTAGGGCATCATCCATTTGCTCACAACTTGTTCTCTCAGCCTTCAAAAGCTTAAAACATCTATCCCTACATTAAATAGATCAACCCACTGAGTTATAGGGGCTGACAGTAGCTGGATTGATCAATTCATGATTTTAAACTTCAATCAAAACCCTTATTCAGAGTAACAAGGCAGTTTCAGGAAAATAAAGAAATATCCACCAAATTTCAATGAAGGACTCTCAACTTGGACTCAAAAGAGAGATAAGGCATCCTTCTATGAAAAACAAATGAATTCAGAGCATTTACAAGACTGTACGGGCTGTACAAAATGAACAAAATTTAGAAAACTAGAAAATAACAGAGAAAAATGTTATTTCTTGATTGATTTCCACAATACAAACTTCACCAACCTCTTGGTCAGTCCTTTTAAGGCTTTAAATACATTTTCAAATCATTTTTTAATTTTCCAACGTCTACAACCACTTTTTGAATTCCTTGACCCTTCAAATTCCCATTTGTTGCACTTTGACAATTTTGAACTTAACAACATTACATATTTTTGTGCAACTTTTACTAATGTAACCCCCAAGACTCAAAACCTCCTAAGATCCATCAAATTATTTAATTTAACATTCAAAATGGTCATTGTGACCTTATTTAGACAAAAATATATCAAAACCTAGAGCCTACTTGGTATGATCTTAAATTGAAAAAAGTTGTTTAATGGTGCTCCTACACCATACACCCCAACATGAAACTTTTCCAAGTCCCTTGGAAAGCAGCTTACAAGTTGTCCTCCATTGTCCTTCATCTACCTTTGACCTTCATGCTTGCTTTTAACAGGTTCCTTTAGTTTATCAGTGTCCCTGTTATTATTGACCTTGTCCTCTCTTGAATCAGGCTTCACTCTGATAGATTGTACAATGGGGTGTCTTCCATCCTTTCCTTCATCAAACTCTATCATCACTTCTTCCTTTACATCTGCACATAGACTCTTACCAACTTCCATCATCTTCCTCAACTCTTCATGCATAGTTCTCTATTCAGTATGCTTCCTTTCATCATTTTTTTCTTTGTTAGCCTTACAAAAGTATTCCCCAATGCATTTAACGATCTCTGTGAGACCTGCACATTCCTTACTATCCTATCAACATCAGAAACATTTATGTTCTTGTTCACTACCTTACCATTCACACATACTATTGTTTCAACATAACTAGACTATCTTTTCACATGTCCTTTCACCACAGGGCACATAACTGTCCCTATCAATATGCTCTCACTTTTTCCTTGCAATCCACACTTGCTCTTGTCTGTACCAACCTAAGACGCCATTCCCTCCTCTTTTCTTTCCCACACCAAAGCATTCTTCTTCCTTTTTTTCTTCACATTCCCTTTATCCTTCCTATTCTCTGTCCTAACTGTATTAGACTTAGACATGGCTACAAACTTCATGCTATCACCTTTCTCATTGTTCACATATTCTTTTCTTCTTATCATTATGATCTCACCTTGCTCTCCTCTTCAACCAATGGAGTTAGAAAAAATGTCTTCCCATCCTTTTCAATGCTATATGTGTTTTGTCTTCCATGATAAACTGCAGACCTGTCAAATTTCCAAGGTCTCCCAAGCAAAACATGGCAACAACTCATAGGTAGAATGTCACACACAACTTTATCTCTATAGGGACCAATTTGAAACTCCACGTCAGCTTGTTCATTCACCAACATGGTTTATTTTTCACTGACCCAAGACACTTTAGATGGTTTTTGTTTAGGTACCCTTTCCAAATGCAATTTTTCAACCATATCACTAGAGACCATATTATCAGTACATCCAGAATCCACAATTACTTTACATACCTTATCTTTACATCTACAAGAAGTCCTGAACACTTGGCTCTCCTTTGAATTTTCTCTTTCTCCATGGTTGTCTTCAAGGTTTTTCTTCTCATCATCAACATCTCTCCAACTTCAGAAGTAGCATGGAGAGTATTGGAACTTGAGCTTTCAGCTTCATCTTCATAAGCAATTAGGGCTCTCCTTTCATATTTCCTTTCTCCTCCACTTGATGTAGTTCCAATATTCTCTAGACACTTGAAGGAAAGGTGACCAAACTCACCACATTTATAACATCTTCCTGAAAACTCATTGAAATCTCTCCTTTTCCTAAAGTTTGTTCTTCCACCTCTCCATCCACCTCTTGATTTAGTTGCTTGTTCTTTTCTCTTATCAGCATCTTCAAGGTCTTCTTTGGATTGTCTTGGTGTTGAATATGTACCTCTGCCCCTAGAAGTATTTCCTCTTCCTCTTGTTTCCTTCTCTTGTCTCCTCTTGAGTTTCTCTTTTGCTCTAATTTCCATTTGAAAACATTGTTCCACATATTTTGGTGCCAACAAACTGATTTCATCTTGAATGTTATACCTTAGGCCATTAAGATATCTAGCTACTCTTTCTTCCCCATCCTCCTCATGCTCAGTTCTTATTGTTAGAAACCAAGATCACCTACATGCAATAACCTATCACATGCAAAAGACATGCAGAACCAAAGAAGATGTTATGTAAACCTCAAAGTAAAAATGCATTAAAGAGAATCAATTATTACAAAGAGATCAATCCTTATGAAGGAGATCAAGAAACCCTAAAAGGGAAACCCTAAATGAAACCCTAGTGTGCACACTTAATAATTAATCAATTATTAATGTGCCTAAGTTTAGCTTAAGTAACTAAAGGAATAAGTGACTTAATTAATTAACCAATATGATTATAATTAATTAAGTGGAATAACTATTACTCTAACACCCCCTTAAGATGAACTTAGGAAGAAGCAAAAACACCGGAAGAGATGCATGAAAGCAAAGATGGGTCCGACAATAGGCCTAATCAGGTGCCATTTACAAATGCAAGAATGAGGTAGAGAAGGAAAAACCCATTGGGACAAAACCCCCCTACAATGAGATGACATTTTGCAAAGAAGCACGGAAGAACTCGTAGAGTAACACTGGAACCGAAATCTGGCAAGCAAGGAAAGATTCTTCTGTCTACTACTGAAACCGGATGAGAGTCACTAATTGACTCAAGGAATCATGAAAAAAGCAACAGCAGACCCGATGCCTCAAAACACTCGAAAACTCCAAATGGGAACAACCCTGGAATCTATGAAACAACAAGAAATTATTGAAAGATATATTACTGAAAACGAAGTGCAAAGATGCAAGATGCACCCTCCCAACTGCCAAAACATCCAAGTAATATCTAAACAACCCATCAGGCCAAATATGGACTAAGTAATCAACCTGGGACAGATACAGAAAAATTGCATGGACAGCATCATAGAGCTCCTTAATACCTTTCCAATGCCACAAAGATAGTGAAAATCAAAGACTGTGGCAAAAAGTTATTAGCTCAGAAGCATAAAATAAATCTCTGACTTCAAAAGGAAATAAATGTAGATAAAAAGTAAAATACTAAAAAATAAATAGTACCACTGGAAAGTTCTCGGAACCAGCTTTCCGGTGATATCTTGTTTTCCCGATTTCGATACCGTATGCCCAAGTTATGACCAAAAGAAAAAAATTGCTCCTTTAGGAAAAATTAGGGCTAGGAGGGGCAAAGAGGGCCGTACGGCCGGGTGACATCATGCTGACGTCAAAACTTCACTATGTTAAATTTGACGACCATCTGGCCGTCAGCACAAAAAATCCCCCCCCTTGTCGGAAAAAATTTGGCGATGCATGTATATTCTGTGCGGCGAACGAAATATTCCATGCCGGCATTCGGCGTCGCGGGGCACCTGGTCATGCATATGACCATGGGTTGTATGGAGGGGCTAGCTAGGGCTTATCTAAGGCTGTGGTCTGTAATAGGACCGGCGATCACAGAGGAGAAGCCTTTTGGAGACCGCGGGGGCTGGATTGTGAGTGGCAGATTGGCGGTGAGACCCAACGATAGTGGAGGTTGGGCGGCCCACCGGTGGCATGGCGGCAGCGGTGACCATTTTAACTAGAGGCGTCGCACAGTTCCCGAAAAATGCACGTTTTTTAATATTTTTTTGATTTTCGTGCATCGATCTGCATGCTGGGGAGGTCGTACGACCCCCAGGTAAAATTTTTTTGCCTCCCAGACCAACTTCACCAAAATTGACGAAACGAAGGGCGTTTTATGGTTTTTGGCCCCTGTGAACACAATGGTGACCTCCGTTTCGGCCCAAAGTGTCCCAAAAAATTGGCTACCTCCAGATCTTGTAAAAAAGATGCTTGTGGAAACCCTTGCATTAGAAACTCACTGAAAGGCCATATCTTCATATCACGAACAGGCAGCTGCAGGTCTGGAGCTCTGATACCATGTTAGAAACCAAGATCACCTGCATGCAATAACCTATCACATGCAAAAGACATGCATAACCAAAGAAGATGTTCTGTAAACCTCAAAGTAAAAATACATTAAAGAGAATCAATTATTACAAAGAGATCAATCCTTATGAAGGAGATCAAGAAACCCTAAAAGGGAAACCCTAAATGAAACCCTAGTGTGCACACTTAATAATTAATCAATTATTAATGTGCCTAAGTTTAGCTTAAGTAACTAAAGGAATAAGTGACTTAATTAATTAACCAATATGATATAATTAATTAAGTGGAATAACTTATTACTCTAACACTTATACTTAGCCTATAGAATTCTTTAGTATATGTTTGCACATATTATTCTTTTTGCCTAAATATTTTGAGTAATTGAACATTATAATCACAAGGAAGGAACTCACCTTTTAGTTTTTCCTTCATTCTCTCCCAAGAAGTGATCTTGTTCTTTCCTTTCCTCTCCCTTTCATCCTACACAAAATTCCACTACACCAAAGCATGTCCTTTCAATTTGGTTTTGGCCTACTTAACTTTGTGTTCTTCATCAATCTCTTCACTATCAAAGTAGTTTTCCAAAGCCCCTATCCAATCCAAGAGGTTTTTTCCATCTAGTTTCCCCCATACATAGGCATGTCCATTTTACTATGTCCATCCTTCTTCACAGCCTTCAATAGCTTCATCATCCTCACATCATTTGGATCCATTTCTTCCTCTTCACTGGAAGTCTTTTCTTCTTCAATATCACTCCCATCCATATCTACTCTAGTCTTTGATTTAAATGTAGCCATCTCTCTTCTCAAGGATTCTATTTGTCTAGCCTGCTCATCCATCTTTCTTGAAACTATGCTTCCTTTGGGAGGCATCTTGACAATGTTGCCTCTTCACCTTCCAACCTACAAAAACCAACCAAATTACCATCAAGGGATCTAATAATTGGGCTCTAATTCCACTTGATGCAAGCAAGGTGGAAAAAAGACCATCTCCAACTTGAAAATGACTAAACTCGATCTAAAAACAACTCCTTATAACACAAATCCCTCAACTTGACTCAATCACTCTTCTTATGGCTTGTAGCCCTCAATAACCAACCAATGGAGATATCTTTTAGACAAGGTCATACAATGGCCTATCAAACACCATAAAGGTTCACCACAGAGTCCTAAACGACATACCAAAAGATTTCATAGGGTTTCTTTGACCCAACATCAACAACCAATAACCTGCCTTGCTTCTAGGCTACTAAATTACCCCACTTTTCCAAAGGAGGTACCCTTTAAACACTTGACAAACACCCAAAACCCGTAGATAGTCTTAAATTGTGACATAAAACATTACATTTCCTCACCAATTTTCCAATTCAAACCTTCTAGTGTGCTACACCATGAAACCCTCCTTTCTCGTACAAGTGTTAGGGTTTTATTGAAAAACCATATACCCGGGCTTTCCAATCCAATTCAAATTATCCAACAAGCTCCACATACCCTACACATGCTCACAAATACATTACAAGGACCATTCCATCATTGTTTTATCAAAACCTAACATAGACACCTTCATTTCATATAGAAAACAGCATTACTCTACCCTAGGGCATCATCCATTTGCTCACAACCTGTTCTCTCAGAATTCAAAAGCTTAAAACATATAGCCCTACATTAAATAGATCAATCCACTGAGTTATAGGGGTTGATAGTAGGTGGATTGATCAATTCATGATTTTAAACTTCAATCAAAACCCTTATTCAGAGTAACAGAGCAGTTTCAGGAAAATAAAGAAATCTCCACCAAATTTCAATGAAGGACTCTCAAACTGGACTCAAAAGAGAGCTAAGGTATCCTTCTATGAAAAAAAATGAATTCAGAGCATTTACAAGACTGTACGTGCCATTCAGAATGAACGAAATTCAGAAAACTAGAAAATAACAGAGAAAAACGTTGTTTATTGATTGATTTCCACAATACAAACTTCACCAACCTCTTGGTCAGGCCTTTTAAGGATTTAAATACATTTTCAAATCAGTTTTTAACTTTCCAATTTATACAACCATTTTTTGAATTCCTTGACCCTTCAAATTCACATTTGTTGCACTTTGACAATTTTGAACCTAACAACATTACATATTTTTGTGCAACTTTTACTAATGTAACCCCCAAGACTCAAAACCTCCTAAGATCCATCAAATTGCTTTATTTAACATTCAAAATGGTCATTGTGACCTTATTTAGACAAAACCATATCAAAACCTAGAGCCTACTTGGTATGATCTTAAATTGACAAAATTTGTTTAATGGTGCTCCTGCACTAGTGAGACTATGAACTTACACTCATGATCACACTAAAATAAGAATATGTCAAGAAGGGTTCATTTATCAAAACATTGAAGAGATAGGATGGAATTAAATCTAAGGGATGCACTAGCCCCCAAGCTCAAGATCTTATGACACAACCATGTAAGGACAAAGGAACACACACACATGAGGTGTACTATAATATGACAAACACAAATCATACAAAATGAAGACATACATATGCACAAACTAACATGATGTAAATACTACACGATTCAAACATAATGCTAACACGATACAAACATAATGCAATTTTATGCAAAGGGGATATGACAATCATGGACTAGAAAGCTCCATATAATTCTTACTAGGATCCATACCCAAGGTGTTCACGAATGACAAGCTAACAAAGTATGATATTTGCTAGACCTTGACCCATAAATAAAAGCATCAGAGGCTAGTGAAGTATGATATTCACTTGGTGAGATTGATAGGAAACAAAAAAGGATAGTGAAGTCTGATATTCACTAGGTGAGTCTCTGCCATGATAGTAAATGAAAATGCACAAGGGCTAGTGAAATATGATATTCACTAGATGATTTCTCATGTCAACCATACAAAGAAATATAGTCCTAATAATTCTGATAAGATGCTACAAAAATGAAAAATATGACAAAAAAGCATGTATACCCCCACATTAAAGTAATTGCTAATACCAACTAAGAGTAATTTTTGTTGAGAAATGTGACTCAAATTTGTTAAGTCATCAGTTTTCAAGTTTTTCTAACTGAAGTCGCGGGGTTCTAAAGTTTCATAACCTCCCGACTTAGAGACTATGAAGTGATGGTGATCCCTTTGTTGTCGGCATGTTGTGGGTTTTGTGAACTTTGCAACCTCTGACATGAGGTTCAGAAGTTTTGGTTTTGAGCGACTAGGTGATCCCTTTGTTGTCGGCATGTTGCAAGATTTGTTAACTTTGCAACCTCTGACACGAGGTCCGAAAGTTCAGATTTTGAGAAACTGGGCGATCCATTTTTTGTTGACGTTTTGTGGGTTTTGAGAACTTTGCAACCTCTGACATGAGGTTTGAAAGCTTTGGTTTTGAGCGACAGAGCAATCCCTTTGTTGTCGGCAAGTCACAAGTTCTAGGAACTTCACAACCTCTAACATGAGGTTTTGAAGTTCAATTTTTTAGCGATATAGCGACTTGGAAGCCGATGGATGTGGGGATTGCTTGGATGGTAGATGGTGATCAAGGCTTACAGGTGGCGATGATGTGGAGGACGAATGGCATGTGGGCCCATGTGCTTGGTGAACATCGGTGAGATGGTAATGAATGTCTCTTCGACTGGGCGGCATGGTGTTAGGTGGATAACCCTAACTTCAACGATGGAGATATGTTCCACTACTTATCTGATGGCCAGAATTGGATGTTGGATGATGGCATGTGGCTCGAGGTGTAACCCTAAAGGGGTGTGGTAGTCGAAGGAGATAAAAATGACTATCTTGGAGCAGCAATTACCTGGGTGGTTGGTCGAGAGGCTACGAAGCCAAGAGAGAGATGGATCTCACAGAAGATGAAGGCTAAGCGACTGTGTGACAGTGAGGCTGATAGGCCGGTGGTTGGGCTATGAGGCTTTGTAGCCAAAAGTGATGTCTCTCGCTGAGAGAGGGAGATCAAAGTAGGGTTATGCTGTTGGATTCTCTCCAAATGGAACAAGATGTAAACTATGTAAAGGCTTAGAGCCTTAATTGTATTTGTAACTATTTTGTTGCAAAAAAATACAATGGTGATCTAAGCTTTTGGAGTGTTGGGTTTTTTACTCGAAAGGGTTTTCCCCACGTAAATCTATGTGTTCATGTTTTATGTTTCATCTTTCATGTTTAATGGTATTGTTTGGAACTGGTTTAATAAGCATTAACTTTTCTCTAAGGGTCAATGTGGGAAATAAACTATGTCTGATTTCACTATGTGGCATAGTGGTCTGTGTCTTTGAGATTATTTGATGAATTAAAAGCTACTAAAGGCACTACTGATTTGAGATGTTTCTTTCTAAGATGATTGACATTTCCCAACATGTGGTATTAGAACCTTCTTCTAGGATTTACTTTTGCTTGCATGTGCAAGTTTGTGAGTCGCATGTATAATTTGCATGGACTCGCATGTGGCTTGCATGCGCTTGTATGTTGATGCATGTAAGAGTCCCTAGTGTTTCTAGTTCTAGGTATTCCTTCTGTGAATATTTCTTAGCCTGGCAAGCTTGAGGAAATCTAGAGAAATCAACTGATGTGTTGATCCTTTGGTGGGTAGAATTTCTTTCTTTTCTATTTAACTTTCTAAGACAACACGCAGTATGAAAGATGGAGAAACTTGAGTTGTTCATATTGAAAAGTGGTATAACCTTGATGCATGGGGTGGAATTTTTCGCTTTGTGGCTATTTTGCAGCAAAAGCTTTCATATTGGGTGTTTGTGTAAGAGGCTCCCTAATGATACAGAGAAGCTTGGGTTGTTGCTTAGTCATGGAGTAATGTGCTTATGCTGGGTTGTTTTCTTAGTATTGGAAGGTAGGGTTTTATGGTACCTCCATTGCATGAAGGCTATGGAGTTGATCTGTGGATGATTTGGAAGCTTTTGAAATATCATGTCTCTCTTGAATGCATGTGCATGTAGGTGGTTTTGGAGTTAGCTTGAAATGGACCTGGAGTTCCTGAACTGTTGTTTCCTTTTAAGGATGGTTTGTACTTGCATGGATCTATGGTTTTGCAGGTTTTACATGGTCAAGAAAAACCTGTGATTATGTGGAGCTATTGTTAAGCTATTTTCTAGAACTTAGCTTTTGGGGTGTGACTGGATGAGATAGTTGCAATTCGGGATGGTAAGAGGAGGCGAGATTCCTTCTCTACATTGAAGTATTGGTATGTGATTTGTCACTTAGCATTCTTGTGGTGGTGCTTGGTGGTTTCCTAGACTATGGTGCTCCTTGTGAACATGATTGGAATATCTGATTTGAGTTTGGTTTGGTGTTTGAGTCAAGTTGTCTACATTGTTATTCTCATTGAGATCTCAGTTTTGTAGTTTCCAGTGCGATAATGGATTTGCATGTTTCTGTTGAATGGATCTATGGGCTGTGCAATTTTGTGGGTTGTCTTTATCTACATGTTTATTGTGAGACAACTCAGAAGTGGACTATGTATATCTGCAAGATTTGATTCTATGATGGTGCAGACTTGTTAGCTGGCCTTGTATGTTGTCACTTGTGCATTGGTGTAGTTGTTTTGAGATGTGAGGATGGATGGTGTTGAGTACCTGGGTAGTCAGTTATGGGGACCTGTAGCATGATGTGTCGTGATGTCATGGATATCTTGGATACACTGCCTTGTGTAAGATTTTGATAGTGATGGTATTTTTTTTGCCTAGAATGGAGATCTTGTTGTCACTTGGTATTGTTGTTAGAAAGACATGTTGTTGTGTGGACCTAAAGGTTTTCCATTTTAGCATAAGTTTTGGTCATGATGCTTGGAAAGATTAGTTGTCATGGTTCAGTGAGAGATTTAGCAATGACTGTGGATTCATCACTTGGTGATGGATGATCTTCTTTAGTGCGGCAAATGTTACTAGGAGGAGCTTTTATATCCTATTGCTACAGAAGGGTTCTTTCACATTTGCATGGACACTATTGGAAGATGTGCAACATCTCGAAAACATGGAGGATTCTTGGAGTCTTTGGTTGAGATGTTGGTGGTGCTTGATAGGTGATGTTGGTTTAAATTTTGTTTGTTTTATGTCATGATATAAGTTCTTGATTGCACATTAGATTTTTGGCATAATATTTTTCTCTTGATACCAAGTTATGTTCACCTAGAGCATGGGATCTCCTAAGGGGGGTGGTAAGATCATGGTGTCATGATAAGTTCATGGTTCAGATGATTGGAGCTTTTGACAGTGGTCTGGTAATTCTTTGTGTATTGGGTACATAGATTATATGCTTGAAAACTTCATGATAGTACAATGATGCATTTGGGGTTTAGCATGGAGTGATTGTTAGTAGGTTCTCTTGGATACATGGAGAATAACCTATGAGGTTGTAATTCTCTTGAGATGAGAAAATTATACTGAGATGGTTACTCTTGGTGAGATTTTAGCAGAAATTATGAGGAGCCTACACCTTGGTTAGATGTGAGTTCAACACAAACCAATGAGGATATTTCTCTTGGAAAAGTCATGAGGGCTTGGTTACCTTGGAGGAGCATTCTCATTCCCCACTCTTGGTGTACTCAGCAAATTATCATTTGAAAGGAGATGCATTGGGAGTATTTCCTGAAATGGTAAATGCAGTAGTTTGATCTTCTCGGAGAAGCTTACATCCTTATAATTACATGACATATATGTTGAGTTTGATCTTGGTGATTGAATAGTTGGGTGTTGTTATTTTGTTCTCTTTGGGGTGTTTTGAAGGAGATCATACTTGACACAGTTGGCATTTAGAGGTGTATGTAGAAGGATTTTCTACAGGTATATGATGTGCAGACTTTTCTCTCTATGGTCTTGGTTATGGAGAATTGTGGTGATGGTTGTATAGGTTGTGCATATCATTGTGGATGGTTCCTTGAAACTACATGTTTACACTCTCTATGTGATGCTATTGGTAGACTCGCTATGCCTTGATTTTTTAGATTCAGCATTACCCATGTAGTGGGAGTTCCTAGATGTGTTTTGTCTCCTTTGACTAGTTGGCACTTGGAGCTTGTGTTTATTGTTGATGGGCTGGCTATGTAAGTAGCATGAGTTTGTTGATGTTGATACCTTAGAGGTATGTGTGATTGGATGGATTAGCATTTGTTGTGTGTGTTATTTTTTAGTCGCGTGGGTTGATCATTTGGATGGGAGCAGTCAGTGTTTTGGTTGTTGTTATAGCTAGTGTTCTATCTTGTTTCTAGAGGGTGACTTCACAGTTGTGTTCATGTTGAGGGCTTTGGATTTAATGTTGTGTTAATTCTATATAGCTTGTGATCACAGTGGAGTGGTGGCAGTGTTGAAGCCCTTGTTGTCTATTGGATCTAATGCTTGTGTTCTTGAGACCGGTGCATATATGCCTTGACTTGTTCCTTTTCCTATGGTGGATGGCTAGAACTGTTGCCTGAGTTGGTGGACATCTTAGATGTCATTGCAGGTGTCTTAGTTGGAGCACAAAATCATTGTTTAAGATTCTTGATTTTTCTTTGGAAGGATCCAATAAGTTCTTTTTCAAGTGGGAGAATGTTGAGAAATGTGACTTAAATTTACTAGCTTGATCAACTTCCTAGAGCAGTTGTGTTTTCCTCCTTCATCAGCCTAAGTTAAGTATTTGGTTTTCAAGTTTTTCTAACTAAAGTCGCAGGTTTCTAAAGTTTCATAACCTCCCAACTTAGCGACTGTGAAGTGAGGGTGATCCCTTTGTTGTCAGCATGTCATGGGTTTTGTGAACTTCATAACCTCTTAAATGAGGTTCAGAAGTTCAGGTTTTGAGTAACTGGTTGATCCCTTTGTTGTCGACATGTCATGGGTTTTGTGAACTTCACAACCTCTAACATGAGGTTCAGAAGTTTGGGTTTTTCAGAGTGATTGGGAAATCCCTTTTTTGCCAGCATGTCATAGGTTTTGATAACTTCACAACCTTTGACATGAGGTTCAGAAGCTCGGGTTTTGAGCGATAGAGTGATCACTTTGCTATCAGTGAGTCACGAGTTCTAGGAACTTCACAACCTTTGACATGAGGTTTTGAAGTTCAGTTTTTTAACTATATAGCGACTTGGAAGCTGATGGATGTGGGGATTTCTTGGATGGTGGATTGTGACAAATTCCAATAGGTGGCGATGATGTGGAGGAAAAATGGCATGTGGTCCCATGTGCTTAGTGAACATCAGTGAGATGGTAATGAATGTCTCTTCGACTGGGCGAGATGGTGTTAGATGGATAACCCTAACTTCAATGATGGAGATTTCTTCAAATTCTTATCCAACGGCTAGAATTGGATGTTGGATGATGGCATGTGGCTCAAGGTGTAACCCTAAAGAGGTTCATTAGTTGAAGGAGATAGAAATGACTATCTTAGAGCAACGATTACCTGGGTGGCTAGCCGAGAGGCTGGGAAGCTAAGAGAGATATGGATCTCACAAAAGGTGAAGGCTAAGCAGTTGTGTGATGGTGAGGCTGAGAGGCTGGTGGTCGGGCCATGAGACTATGTAGCCGAATGAAATGTCTCTCGCTAAGAGAGGGAGATCAAAGTAGGGTTATGTTGTCGGATTCTCTTTGGATGGAACAAGATGTAAACTCTATAAAGGCTTAGAGCCTTAATTGTATTTGTAACTGTTTTGTTGCTGAATAATACAATGGTGATCTAAGATTTTGGAGTGTGGGGTTTTTTACCCGAAAGGGTTTTCCCCACGTAAATCTGTGTGTTCATGTTTTATGTTTCATCTTTCATGTTTAATGGTTTTGCATGATTGAATCTATTTAATGGTGTTTTTTGGAACTGGTTTAATAAGCATTAAATTTTCTCTAAGGGTCAATGTGGGAAATAAACTGTCTAATTTCACTTTGTGGCATAGTGGCCTATGTCTTTGAGATTATCTAATGAATTAACTACTGATCTTGGGTGTTTCTTTCTAAGATGACAGATATTTTCTCTACAATTTCCTTTAAGGTAGAATAAAAATGATACTTGTAGAATGATCTAGGTCATGAGAGCTTGCCGAGAAATGTTATTCCAAATGATATGTTCCTAACAAAGCTAACTCAGGATAAGGGGTTTCCCCCAAAACAAAGCCACATAATAGAACATAAGGGATCCACAAATTTGGAGTCAATATACATGAGAGATAATATAATATGATCATGCTCGGAATCAACATCATTCCCAAAATACTTATGGAACTACGAACACAATGGAGGAATGACACATGAAAATAATATAAAATATTTTGGGTCAACATGGAAGAGACCTAAATATCTCAACACCTTACATTGTTTCCAAAAGGAAAAAATATAATAAATTCAAAAAAAAAAATGTAAATGGAGATACAAAGGATTAAAATGGTGAAAATACTATGTATTTTTATAAAACTCTTCTAATTTCCCAAAAATTAAATCTCAATGGCTGATAATTAGAATTTGAATTTCAAATAATAAATTATCAACATTGACCTTTTTGAATTTGGGTCGAGCTTAAGAGGTCTAGGACACAGTGCACCCTAGACCAGATTCCTCCTTTTTTGGGATCCAAAGTGTCAAGTGAAAAATATGTAATGCATACTTTGGTTTTTCACATTTAGTTTTCCAATAAATGTTAAAATGGGCCATGGAATGCATAATTTAGGAAATTAGGTGCATGATTAGGTCCAAAAACAATGGGGGAGCAAAACCTAGTGTGAAATTGTCAAGGGTGACAATTTACGATGCTACAGAATCATAAAGGTAATAGAAGTTATTTATTTAATCAAGGATATAAAAAATAATAATTTCACTAGTTATTCAAAGATCTTCATTTCCTTCGAATTGATATGGAGAGAAAAATCATGGACCAATGTGAATATTTTTCTTTAGTCTTTCCATTAGAATATTCTAACATGGGTTCAACTTCAATGAATTTTTTTATTGTTGTAGGTAGATGCCCTCTTTATTTGAGTAAGAAAGAAATTTCTAACCATATTATTTTCACTGTGACTATTCTATTAAGATTTGGATTTTTTCCTAGGTTCCTTTTATTAGGATTAGGTGTGTCATACACCTTGTATATCCTAATATTTAGTTTTACATTATTTATTTTAATTTATTAATTATTTTATCCTCATTTTATAAATGAGTCATCCCACTTTTAGGTGGAACTTTTAGCCACCCATTGACTATCTTAGAATGTTTTTAGGAAGTTGTAAGAGCATCTCATGTCATTATAGTAGTGTAAGATGTGGGAGTTACATATGATTGATTCTATGATGCATGTAATGGAATCATTATAGGGAGTCACAAAGTGGAGTTGGAATATTGAACTACATTATGATGTGTAAGAATCATCTCTAGCAATATAAGAGGTGTAAGAAAAGAATCTATGAAAATAGGTAAGAAGTTGGTTCTATTTTTCTAACTTGAGTAGTTGCTATATTATCCTCTAGTGGCTTTTTTATTCTCTAGCGAAGCTAGATGACCAATTCCATGAGAAATATTTTGAAAATTAAGAAATATGTTTATAACTCCTTGACACATGTCATGAGGTCTCTTTCCATGTTGAATACTTGACTCATAATTTTAGCTAATGGACTTGGAAGATCATTTATGGTTTCCTAGATGTCTTTACCTATATATGATATATTTTCTATTGATATTTAAGAGACAATATTTTCATTGGAGTGAGGAGGTGATTCTAGAGTACTATTAGATCTTCATCGCAGAATCAAGTGATGATCAAATCTTGTTAATATTTGTTCTTCATTGTAATATGTAATATTGTTATAATTTGTGGTTGCATGTATGTGTGATATGTGATAGGCTTTTGAATCTAGATAATAATTCACATTTAGTTACAAGTTAGAGGATAGGTGTTACGTATTGGTGTTGGTCTCCATATTATAACCAGTGTATTGTATTATAAATATATATGGTTTGTTATTAATACAAGGGTTTCATGGTGTTTTGAGGGTGACATTTTTTACCTAAAAGGTTCTTCCTCATGTACATCTTGTGTTATTTATATCTATGGTGGATTTCCTATCTTCCCCATCTATTCTTTTTTTCTCAGTAATATATTTTACAAGTCATTATGTTGGCTAGACTTAAATAGATTTATAATATACACAACTTTCCTCTTATGATTTAAATGGTGGAATGAATTATATTTTCCCAACATTTGGTATCAAAGCTAAATAGTTGGTTCCATACTTTTTGGGTTTTGGGTATTCCTTATTTTGATTTGTTGATCCTAGGAAGCTCGTGAGAATTTATAGAAAGGAATAGGTTATTTATTAATCCTTAATGGAGAGGAATTTTTATTTTATTTAATCTTTTATTTTCAACAAATAATGTTTTCAACTTGTGGGATGATATTGGATAATTTCTAAGGAAAAAAATGAGAAAACTCAAAATCACATATTATGGGAGTTTTCATTGGTGATGTTAATATGTTGTTTGTGATAGATGATCTTATTATTATGCATATGGGATTTTTTTTTATTTGTGAAGATTAATTTAATTTGAAGATAGTGTATTTTAGTCTTATCTATGTTTTAAATTTGGTCACCATTGTGCTTTACTTCTAGTAATCAGTGACTAGCTATATTTTTGTGAAGGGGTGTCTTTCTTGGAATGTGTAATATTTTAATATTGTGGTAGCAACTATGATAATGATGGAAATTAAACCTATGACTATAAATAATGGTAAAGTCTTTGAGAGATAATATTGAAAAGCTAAATTAGGAATAGTATGTCCATTGAAAGATGATGGGTTAAAAACTATAGTATCAAAACTTATGTGATGTCAAAGTTTTGTTGTAATTATTTGGAAACTAATTTGATTTATCATCCTACAAATTAGATTATCTATGAAATTTAGTTGGTTTAGGAATTTCATGAATCAGATGTTAATTTTCTCTCCAATTTTAATCTCCATGCTTCAAGATTGAAAAAGCAATCTACATTTTCTATTTTAATATATTGGCTGTTAAAATTTCTCAATTGGTTACTTCCTACTTGGTTCAAGTTAGAAAGATAGTATTGCTACTACAACTTTGAGTCCAACTTTTTTTATGATTTTTTTATGTTTTTTGATCATCTAATTCTTTGATAGTGGTTAGGTTATGAAGGATAAAACATATTATTACTTTAGGGTGGTTATCTAAATTTTTGATGCCACATATTTTTTATTTTCATAGTCAAGTATGTTAGGGTGGTCGCAAGTTTCAATATCAAGTTTGGTGTGGAAGTCCTATCTATCGTTATTATTAGAGTTATTCTTAATTACTTGTGTTCTTTTGGTGATCCTTTTTTTTTTTTAAGGAACTTATTATTTTAATCCTTTAACATGGGAGTTTATCTTCATTTTTACCTTCTTCCTAATACGCTTGTGTAATCTAATTGCTAGTATGAGTTTTTTAATTAGTGTGCAAGATGATCTCACAATAGTGTGTCCCACTCTTTTTTCCTTAGTGGGACACTCAAAGTTAACATTTTTTGCATTTTTCAATTTTTGTTAATTATAGGGAACAAATGATAAATAAATTAAGGATGATATAAACTAACGAGTTGTGAAATTTTCCATATGGACTCAAGCTATAATTTTATTTTTTTTAAATAATTATTTCTATAATTTTGTATTTTTGTTTTTCAATCATTTTTACTTTTTATTGAATTGAATTATTCCATAGTGCTTAAATGTCAATAAATATAAAAAAATATTCATGGTTTAATGAAATGAAATTGCCAGCTCTAACATGTGCATGGATATTTTTTGGTAATTTTTTATTAAATATTTTGTAAGTTAATTTTTGATTTAGTACTAATGAAAATTATAGCCCTATATTATTCCATAACACATTTATCTTAGTATATATCAAAAAATTTAAAAAGTCATTAAAATAAGGTCATCAATGTGTAGTGTAGTATATTTTTCTAGGTTATTCTAAAAAATTTCTTCAATGACCACACATTTCATGTTTATTTATATGGATTTATTCATTCACCAACCTTAAATTAAGTAAGGTATGGTATTTTTGCAAAAGAAACTTGAATAAAAAATACCATTAGAAGCATTATGGATTTAGGGATGCTTGAAATGTGAAGAAATCCCCAATTTTACCTCGATAGGATTTGATAAGATTCTTATGTGAGAATAATTTCTACCTTTTGACCATCATTATTCAACAAAATTCTTTTAAAAATGTAAAAATTAATTATAAATCCCCTTTGATAGTTTCTTATGAAAAATGATTTTTTTTAATAAAATTTCAAGATAGAACTTTTATTGCTAAACCCACCTAAAAAAAAATTGACCCCAAAACTTGTAATCAATGAAGATAATTATTAATGCAGATCCTGATGAAGATGATGGGTCCTCTAGTTTCCTTGTGGTTTTGTTTTTGGACTTCAGCCTGTTGGTTGATTCTAGGAGGTTTCTTTGGCCTCTTTGGCACTTTTCTCTTGTTGTTTCTGATGCAGGGCCTTTCGATGTATTGTTAGACCCTCCTACCCCTGAATGGCATCAGTTGGGTGTGGTCCCTAGTTTATGGGTGATGTGTTTGTGCTAAGGTGGTTCTCCTACTTGGTTTGTCCTTCTGGCATGGATCTATGGTTTGGCTTCGCTTGTTTGGTGGTCACAGGTCCCTTTCTACTTCTATTTTCAGTAGGGGATGTCCCCTCTTCGGTCTTTGCTTTTCCAAAGATCTTTCTAACTTTCCTCACCTTTTTTGGGCCTTTTGGGTGGTAAGGGTCCATATTGTTTCCCCCCACACCTTGGATGGGGTGTGGTGGCTCTATCCCTATCTTGCTCCACCTACGTGGGGTTTCTTTGGCTCACCCTTTAACCATGATTGTCTTCTTGTTCTAGTTTACGTTGTGGTATTTGGTGTTTCAATATTTTCCATGGGTTGTATGCGTTGGGTCTTGTGCTCTTCTTCTCACATGCTTTCCTTGTGTCTATGCTCGATCTTTCTTCGATCTCTGGTGTGCTTAACTGGGAGGTTGGCTCCCAGGCTTTGGTGTTGTTCTTTTCCAAACTTTTTGTTGGGACTTTGTTCCTGGTCTTGGTGGAGTTATTTTTAGATCTGCTTTGTTGGAGGTGTTTTTCGTTTATGGATTTCAGGTTTCTTTGTGAGAGATTCAAGTGGTGGATGGGACTCTATCATGTTTCTAACCTATTGATCATCAAAGCTTACATGCCTCTCCAATAGTACTATGGGAAATTCAGTTAGTGGGGGACTGATTTACGCCTCACTGAATACCTCCTACATTTTTAGAGAAATCCAACTCTTCTCTGAGTTTTGGAGAAAAGGGTGGAAGGAAATGTAAACATAAAACATAAAAATGGTGATACACCAAAGCTTTTACAAAATTTCAAACCCAATCTTTCCTATGAATGATATATTTAGACACTTCTCGCCACAACCCTTCATTGTTGGGAAGAGAACGAACAACAAAGGCTAACTACAAGCATAGTGCAGTCTTTTAAATCTCCCTGCAGGCAGCATTCATTAAGGTCCAATCAAACATAGAGATTTCCAAGGTTAACATAAAAATGTTCAAAAATTGCATAAACTCTCTCTCTTATTACAGAAAAATATAACAAAACAACAACCCTTCAAAAAAATAGAGAAGTCCAAAGACATAATCCAATTTTCATGAGTTATTATCCTACCATATAAGCCTACAACATGGAAATCAACAACTTAAACTATTTGAATTCAACTTTACATAGTGTTTTATTCAGAACGAAAGGCGTATAAAGAAGGGAAGCTTGATAAAGGTCATACATGCACAGTCTCAAAGATTTCTTCCAAATAGTTTGTGCTTAAAATATAATGAACTTTTAAACAGAGGTCAGATTCCAATTCAATAACAGTTTGAGCATAAACAATATAACATGCCAGACAAAAGAAATTGTGCAATTCTACTTCTGAAAATAATTTTGTAACTTAAGAAAACTAAAGAAACTTTTTTCCTCAGCAAATGAAACTAAAACTTGGAACCAACCCCTTCGTTCTATCGCTGCCTCTCATTTATAGTTGCAAAAGAGAAAACCATCGCCACAACACAAAATTAATTACTGCCAGATGTTGGCATTTGATAGCACACAATTTGATCATAGATCCTTAGTTAGGTCATTGCAATATTTTCTCATCAATTCTCAACTGTCGCATTAATTCCTTTTAGATATTTAGTAAAGATCGTTATCTGAAAGTGATCCAATCCTAGAAAATAGCCTGGAAAAAGTGTAGTTGACCTGTCACGTAACCCAACAACATTGACTCAAAGCCCCCATCCCGAAAACCAAAAAGGGGCCAGCAAGCTCTGACAAAATCCAAAAGAGATTGCTTCATAGAAACACAAACTACCCGTAGTGAAGAGATGGCATGTCAAAAGGGAAGAAATCTTTAGATTCGTGAAATTGCTCCTTGGGAAAATCTCTGCCAAGCTGGTACATGTCCCGACCCTCTCCCGAAAGGAAGGCGATAAATGAAAGCCGCACAGCCACCACGTGGCGCATTGTGCACCTTTACGAACAACTTTACTTAAGCGTAGACACATCCCAAACCAAAAACATAAAAATCCAAAAATAAAAAATGATTAAAGCAAAATTGCTTAACAGTTATGGAGACTCACAAGGGGCCTTCGCTTGCGGAGGCATGAACCTAGGCCTCTAGTAATTCTTGGAGTTTGAGGAAAGTGGAATGCAATGCCTCCCACTATGCATTGGATGAGAGTACGAATGAGCCTATATGCTTGGTCCAACTTGAAAACTTCCTTGAAAGAAACAAATCCCCATCTTGCAAAAACCACCCCAAGGTGATAATAGAGTCAAGAAAGAGGAAAGATCTTGCACTCAATATCATCAACAGTGTGTGTCACGCTTGAACCTGGGATTTTTTAGAAGTTTGAACCTTATGTTGGATTTCATCTATGACCTACTCAACTGTCAACACATCTCCATCTGGTGAAAGAAGAGGAGGTAGCCCAAAGCTAACTAGGACACTGAAGTCCTTGATTTCATTGACCTGCTTATTCAGCACTGTCTGAAACTCTTTGCACCTTGTCGCAATCTTGTGGCAGTTGATGACCTTGTTTATTTTGATGGAGGTGACTCTTTGATTGGGAATCCCTTCTCCTTTCATGGCCTCATTAGTGGCCACACACATCCTGGAAATCAAGTTTTGTGATTATGCCACTCAGGGAGTACATATCTACAGAAGTTGATCAGCCATTGGGCCAACCTTCACATTTAATTCATGTACATCCCTTAAGAATTGTAAAGCGGTCCCAACAATGGAAACCACAACTGTAATCCTCTCCCAATACATGGGCATCGACTTCTTCAATATCGGGAGGGTCCCAGACCCTTGTGCAATAGCTAGCTCCTGATTGAATTGATCCTCTCTTGCTCTTGCGCTTTCCTCGATTTGAGTCTCTTCTCTGAGGGCATTCATCAGTTTTGAACTCAACCTTGGGTGATCCCACAATATTGGTTTACAATTTTTGGCCAAATTGGACAAAGAATTATTTTTTTCTAACTCAATCTTCACTTTCGGGCACCTATAGAAACTAAACCATGAGGAATTTGAAGATGATGTAAACTAGTTATTTGCATGACATTTTTTCTGTAGATTCTAAATTTTTATTTTCAAAATTTTTGGATTCAGATTGCACTTCTTTTTCCATCTCCTTAGAAAACTAATTTTTTTCAGTAAACACCATTTTTAGGGAGTGATGCTCACTATATAACACATAACTTTTTTTCCATGAAGGATAAAATTCTTTCTTTTTTTAATTTAGATTTTTAGCTATGATATCTAGTACTTCCAATTGTTTTCATAGTGTTTTATTGAATATTTTTTCCTTAATCAAGTTTCGAAGTCAAACCAATTATAATTTAGACATAGGCAGACTATATAACACAACTTTTTTTGTATGTATCAAAATTCAATTTTTTTTTTGTTGGATCAAGGACTTCAATATCTGGTGTACTCATATTTTTTAAAACAAAAAATTGATAATCTTCTAATTTTCCACGTGTAGAAAAGAGAGCTTGATTTTTGGTGAAAAAACTACATTCACAAGAAATAAAAAATAAATATAATAATAAAATTAAATTTATTTAAAATTATACTTTTTGGGAAGCTTATAATAAGGACTACATACTTACAAAAAATAAATTTTAAATGAATTCATTTGATCCCCCAAAAGGTAAATCAAAAGTGGTTTTTTATCAGCATTTTGATAGGTGTAAAGGAGACTCTGTTATAGGTATGGTTTAAAACTAGCGGGGTTCTATCCAAGGGGGTTTGATCTAAGGTAGTTTGATTCAAACACTCTTCAATTGGAATGCTTTAAATGGAACTTTTAAAGGCTTAAATCATTATATTTTCTAAAAATATGTGGTTTCAGCAAAAATCAAAATCTCCCAGAAATTGTAAACTAGTTTTGTGGGATCACCCCCTTCCAATCTCTTGCTTTGACCTTTCTGCTTCTTCCTGGGCCTTTTGTAGATCGTTAGAAGCTTGAGATTGGACACCATCTAGCTCTCTTCTTATGTTTTCCTGAGCATGCGTGTTCTCTACATTTGTCTGGCGCTTAGTAGCCAACTCAACTTTCAATATTTCAATTTCAACATAGAGCTAAACTTGTTCATCCTGGGCTTCCGTAAGCAACTTGGATGTCTCTCCTTGTTGACTTTGTATTTTCCTTATGCGGGCCATCTCAACATCTCTGGCCCAAATCTCATTCTACAGCTTTCTCACTGTTTCCTTTACATTTATTAGCCCTACCTCGTACTTCTTCAACCTTTTGTCTAGCCCCTCATAGTCCACATATACCACCTTCTAAGTGGCCTTAACTAGGACCACTTTGTCCTGCGGTCAAGTTTCATTCAAATCTAGGCCCATGGCTCTGATGTCGTAGTCCTCCATCTACATTTGTCCCTAGGGCTTGGACACGAGCAACTTCATGGTAGTGATCAATAGAGAATTTTTCTCTTCATTGAAGTAGGCTTCAATCTTCTTAGTAGCTAGTAGCCCGACATTCTTTAATAGTCATTTTTGCTTTCTGACATGTCAGGAATGGTTGGTTGTATTGAAATGCTCTTGGAGACTCTAAGGGGTATCAATACTTTGTGTTGTGATGGAAGCACCAGGTGGGAGACTAAAAAGGGTGATAGAAGGAGAAACTTTGAATGCATGAGTATGCAGGGAAGCAAAAAGGAGTTATCATGGAAAAAGGCGGGATGCCAAATTGAGATTGGGAAAGGGAAAAACCAATCGAGGTGAAAAGAGAAACGAGCAGAAGGAGAGATTCTTTCCCAAAAGTGGATGGACCATGGGTGATGGGAAACACAAAAGTTTATGCTCTTTTAATGGGGGCCCTTGATAGGGCGATCAAAGAATCAATAATAGTTGAAGCAGATGCTGCTCGTTCAGCATGCAGGGTTGATTCAAAAAGTTCATTAAAAATGGCAGGGGGTGTATTCAAGACTACATGCTTAGGGTCCAAGGATAGAGGATTCCTTTCCACAAAAGGATGCAAAGGAGTAACTAGAGATGCAGAGAAAGGAAGAAGAGAGCGAGTAAAACTTACCTGGGCTACTATGGTCAAAAAAATTTGTAGAACAAACTCTGCTTCTTCTTCCCCTCGGTTCAATGCGTCAAGTTCACCTAGATCCTAGACTTGTCTTCTCTTTGCACAACTATAACTGGTACGTTCCAATCCTCTGGTGGTTGATCCCTCTGAAACTTGGCCCTCGACAATCATAGCAGACCCTTTTAGGGACTGTCAGGTCATTTTTCCTTTGCTTTGAGCACTGGTGGAGGTCATGACCTGTGAGTTTATTTTCCTCGGCACTCTCCTCCTATCAAATTCTTGAGAATGAAAGGTATGGTGTGAGAGCTGCACTTCTAATATCTCATGACTCATCTCCAGATTACTATTATTGATGATGGCCTCTTGATCATAAATGTCCTTGAACCTTTCGTCATGTGGTTGAAAGTCTTTGAATGGGGCATTGGAGCATTTCATCTCTTTTCAAAACCTCCAGAAGTCTCCCTGCTTTCTTTCCAACCATCCCCTACACTTTAATTGCATGTTGAGGTATTTACCCATCAGGATGTTCTTCTGGTACTCTGCCTGCAACACATAGAAATTCAGCCATTTTGGTTGTTTAAGTGGTATGAGGGACAAGTCAATATATACTTCTGACCTTTCCTGAGTTGGATTCCTCCTCCTCTCAAAATACTCTCAACTCTCATGTTTCAAGGTGAATTGATTTGTTGGGTTGTAGTCCCACTTGTCATATATGAGAACCAAGCCTAGGGCCGCCAATAGATTTGTAAGCTCACCCTTGGCCTTCCACTTGTTTAGTGTTACCTGACTATTGGAAATTGTGAGGGGAAGAAGATATATCTTTTTTCTTATTCCTTTTGGAGCCATAGGCATTGTTGACAAGGGTTGCCTAACGACATGCCTCCAATGCGAAAACTATGTCTATTACAAATCTGGGGAGTCTGAAAGGTTCCCCGACAAAACCATGAAATCTGATAAATGTAAAATCCTCTCCTAGGAAATAATCCACTAGAGTCGGTGGAGTTTCCATCCATTGTGAGACCTCAAGAGAGAAATGACTCATAGAACATGGCAACAAATCTTGAAGCACTGGCCTCAGAAAATGATCTACAAACCAATAATAATCCCCTATTTTTGAAAGTACATGGGTCCATACAAAAACTGGCTAACAGTGGCCTTTTACATCTAACCTAGACACTGGGATATTTCTCTCTAGCAACCTAGAATTCTGATACAAAATCAAGTAGGCCAAGAAAGAAGAATACCTGAATTTATACTCAGTGTTATAATTCTTCAATTGCTCCAGAATTCCTCCAGATATTACATTAGAAAAATCGTAATATTTCTGGTTCTTCTCCCTTTTGAGCACAAAATTCAGGCCCATCTAGAAAGGATGGACGTCCTCATTGTTACCAAGGCTAAAACCCAGACCAACATTGAGAATATAGATTGTGTGTCTTTCTTGAAATTTTTGTGTGAAAGAGGAAAAGAAAGATGACCTCTCTCTAGACTTTCCTTTGTATCGTCCTCATAGAAACTTGTTTTCCTAGCCATTTCTTCCTCGAAGATGTCCATCTTTTCTCGTCAAATTTTTAGCGCCCCAGGTCATAGGGATACACAACATATCTCGTATGGCTTTGGTGGAAATTGTAACCTTGACCCTCTTACCCTCAATAGCTCCTGTCCTTTGGTTGAATCTTCTGGCACGTACATCCACCAACTCCGAGCACGAGTGTTCGACAGGAAACATGAACTATGGCAGACCACAATTCCAAATCCGAAACATGAAATCCTCAGACGGCTCATGATGCATCATCCTTTGAAATGCACCCTCCCTAAAAATTTTAGGATTATTTGACAACTTGGGGTTGAAAACATTGTCGATGCAATCCTACACTACCTCTCTCAAGATATGTATGTCTAGTTGCACCTTTTTACAAAATTTGAATGACCGCTCCTCAGGCACTGGGGCATTGGCGAATGAGTTCTTCCCAAAGATATCAGTGTAACCAGGCCTATTTCTTGAGGCTCCATCTTTTCTACCAGATATTGATGGCTTCGTCGTGGTTGTATCAAGAAGTTGTAGACAGTTTCCTTAACAAAAAAGACCACTTTCCTTTTGCTTCTTTAAAAAAATCTACTTTTGAGTGCAATTAATTTCCTCACACGTACATGTAGTTAAGGCTACATCGTTACTATTTGTTCATTAAGTACTGCCACCAAGGCGATACATGTGGATTTGAGATCTGTATCCCTTGGGAATGCTAAAAATGTCACAAGAATAGAATTAGTACATTCTCCTCGTCGCCTCTTTCACAAATAAACTCATTACATTGGAACGCATGTTTTTAGCTATGAGAAACATGTTGAAGTAATGCAAGGTACTTTTGAAAAGACATGCCTATTTAATTTTTCATAACTTAGCACGTTAATCCATGTCTTTTCACATAAGTAAGTTGGCTAGTGTTGATGATGGCCAAGGACACACATCAACAATTAGCATACGAGAGCATTTACTCCCAATGCCCAAATTTAATTCTCAAGACCTTCTGTCAGATCCTTCGTATGATTTATCTACTAGCCTCCATTTTCTTTGGAATTTTTCCATTGTCGTCCGGCCAAAAATGGACTTCCCATTGGTTGGGTCTGCTGGCTTATCTTTTCTATATATAGCTATGCCACCTTATTGCAACATTCATTCAAAAAATAGTCTTTAAGTTTAGCAAGATTTTTTGTTGTCTCCCATTCCACCAAAATTCACTGCTTTCTCAGAATGTGAGCTAGCTTAGGCATTCCTATTCAGCTTCTCACACAGAGGCCACAATATTGTTTTGTGGGAGAGGTCACCAGTGACAAAATCAAGCGCCTAGTGAAGAGGTGTGGCCGCCTTAGCTTGGTTGCGTTCAGGTGGGTAGTTGGCCAGGACCACATTGACGATGAGAACCAGCTCTGAAGCAATTGCAACGTTATTTCCTGCTTTGTCGCCTCCCTACTTGACCTAAACGTAGCCAAACCCATGATAATTGAATTATGTCACCAGATGTTCAACGCTGCACTAATGGAAGGGCTTGGAAAGATAATGCAAGTAGCTATCCCTGGTATTGGCATTCCGAGCACCATGGATCTTTGCAGGCATGTGGACTATGGGATAGACGTACCCTAGTTGCCCTTCCTTTTTTACTTTCACACCATGGACCTCGAGACACATCGCTCATCTGCTCAACCAACGACCACCTACCTGCTTCGAGAGTATGGCGTGGAGCGTGTTCCTGGGCTCGCCTAGAGGAAGCACTTCAATTTTATAGTGCATAATTACGGCAACTAGGCTAGCAGCCTGCACTATGTGGAACCCACATGTGTTGTGTGTTCACCTCCCTTTTGCATCTTGACAGAGAAGAAGAAGAAGAAAACCCGGCGACAAGTCGTTTCGGCTTTTTGGACAACGGTTGGAGGCCTATCCTTTACTATTTTTTGCACGTTGCCTCCTTTTTGCTTCTTTTTGCTTCATACCTCTTTTTGGGTTTTGCTCAAGATAGGCTTATGTGTAAATCTGAGCCTCAAGCTAGTATTACATTGTAAATTTTTCAATGAATATAATATTAAACTTTTGTGCTTCTTCCTTTGCTATTCTCAATGGCTTATTCTCAAAATTAAGCGTATTTACAAAAAAAAATTACATATGGTACATAACTATTAAAATTTTTAAAGAACTATGTATTTTAATGGAATAATTTTAGATAAATACCATTTACTAGTATATCTAAATTGTTTCCTTCCATATCTTTAAGATCGTACACATTCTTTCCCTTGCACGCACTAATCTAGAAGGGTCCCTTCCATAGCGCTTCAAATTTGATATGTTGTCCTGGTTTCATAGAATGCTAATCGTACTTCAACACTAGGCTCCCTTTTTTGAATTCTGGGTTAGAGTTCTTTTTTTCGAACCATCGCTTTACTATTTTTTGGTGGCCGATCATGGCTTCATGAGATTTTCTTCTATCTTCCTCAAGTTTGAGGAGTTCTACCAACCGTACTTCCATTCCACCACTTTCTTCGACTTCCAGGGCTTTTAGAAGTTGCAAGGCAGGAATCTCTATGGAAATAGGTAAACACCACCTCTTTTTCGTACACTAGTTCATAAGGGGAGGTCTTCAGGTTCTACTTGGGAGTAATCTAGTCTGCCCATAGAGCAAATCTTAGTTGTTTGTGCCAATCCCTTTGTCGTTCTAACCCAATGCACTTGATTAACCTAATTAGGTTTTTGTTGGTCGACTCTGCTAACCCATTTCCTTGTGGGTAGTAGTTTGATGAAATTTTAAGGTAAACCCCATGTTTGATAGAAAAATATGACATCCTCGAACCTAAAAAATCCCAAGCGTTGTCGAATATGATGGTTTTGGGTGAGCCAAACCTGGTTACCAGCTCTTCAAGGAAATTCACAATCTCACCCTTTGTGGCATTTTTTAGGGTTACGACCTCTGTCCACCTTGTGAAGTAGTCAGTTTCTGTAAGGATCCATTTGTAGCCAACACCAAAAATAGGATTTATCATTCTGATGAAATCCAAACCCCATTGAGCAAAGGGCTCCTTAGTTACAATTGGACTCAAAGGAAAAGTGAAATTCTTTCTTTTGCCAACAAAGAATTGGCATTGAATACACTTTTGCACCAGATGATGTGCTTGAGAAAACATAGAGGGCCAATAATATCCCACTCGCATTATCTTCAAGGTGGTAGTCTTGGCAGAGAAATGCTCACCCTCAAGACTGCTATGGAACTCATTAAGAACTCTTTCTGCCTACAGTTTGTCTAAACATCTAAGTAGGACACCATCATAATTTCTCTTGAATAATATACCTTCAATTAATACATACCTAGTGCCTTGCAGTCGGTAGTATCACCTTTTATGGGATGGAAGGTTGGTCGAGTAGTGCCCATTTTGCATATACTGTGTCTAATCTGCCATCCAAGACTCGTCGGACTTGAATTGGTTCAAGTAGACTTGATCAGTCTCCTTCTCAACTACGAAACTTGATTTCTATGCAATGTATTTGCACAAACCTCTTTCCCAAACCAGCTTGATTGCTCTAATGTCCACATCACACTCTAGGATCTTGGTGATCCAATTTTCCCTCATTTTGGTTTTCTCACCTTCTATTATATACTCCCGAATAGTGGGATGTGCAATGAGGATAGTGATTTTATTGGCCGACACCAAGTGTCAGAACTTCTTTAAGCTTTTAACAATGGAAAAAGCCTACTTTTCTACAAAAGTATACCTGGCCTCATAATCTTTAAGATTCCTTGAGTGAAATATAATAGGATGCTCTCCATTATTTTCCTCATCCTTCTTAATGAGCACCAAAGCTATGCTATATCGTCTGTTGTATACATAGAGTAGAAAATATTTGGAAAAGTTAGGGTTAGCCAATATCGGAGCAGTAGAGATAGCTATCTTTATCTGCTCAAAAGTTGATTTTCCCTCAGGGGTCCATTTGAAAATTGGGTTTTTCTTAAGCATCAACATGATCGATCTCGCAATGCCTACAAAATCTAACATAAACTTGCTGATAAAGTTGATCTTCCCCAAAAAAGACTACAATCCCTTCTAATTTGTTGGTAGGCATAATTCCATTATGGATCTCACCCTTTCGAGGTCTATTGATATTCCCTCTTTTGACACTACAAAACCAGGTAGCTTACCTTGAGGTACTCCAAAAACACATTTTTTGGGATTCAAAGAAATCCCAAACTATTGACATTTCTGGAAAAACTTCTCTAGATGATCAAAGTCATCATCTTTTGACTTTGAAAAGACCGTTAGGTCATCCAGATATATTAATATAATTAGGTTGATTAATCCTTTGAAGGCAATATCCATTGCTTGTTGAAAAGTCACACTAGCATTTAAAATTCCGAACGAAATTTTTGAGTATGCAAATGTTCCCCACTTAGTGGTAAATGTTTTCTTATGTTGGCCTTCTTTTGCATATACTTGGTTGTAGTTTGAGAAACAATCAAGCAATGAAAACATCTTTGATCCGGCCATAGTCTGCAAGATCTACTCCATTGATGGCAAAGCGTAGTGGTCTTTTAGTGAGGCTTTATTCAAATCTCAAAAATTGACACAAAGCCTAATATTGCCATTCTTTTTTTGAATTGGTACCAAATTTGACACCTGGGTGGAATGCTTAATCGTATATACGATCTTGGACTCAATAAATTTGGTGAGCTCCTGTGCCATCAATGCTTCGACCTTTGGATTGATTGGCCTTTGCTTCTGTTAGACGGGATTTGACCCTTCCACCAAGTTAATGGTATGTTGAATTACGCCCAGGTCATATCCTCTGATCATAGGTCCAAGCAATAACCCCATCATATCTAAAACATAGATCCTTTAGTCTTTCCTTGTCTCTTCTCGAAACTTCCCTCCCGACACTTAACTTCCTACCATTTCTGAAATCAAGCTCTTCACAGTCCCTTGCATCTGTAGTGAACCTCTGCTTGTACCATTTCTTGCATCTTCAAAACCAAAGATATTTTCAAGGGAGATTAATCCCCAAGGAAGCTTATTTCCCTTTAACTAGATAACCTATTCTTCATGAAATTATACTCCTAGTTGTGAATAGTCAGAGACTGCTCTTGCTTTCTATATAAAGGCAGCTATCTGTATATCATCATCAAATACTTGTCAGTTTTGATCATTATCGGGGATTGCAGGTCGGATGATGACCTATACTGCCTTCTTCTTGGTTGTATCATAAACTAGCTCAAATTATGAACCAATAGAAGCCATCCAATCAGCGACATTATTTTGAGATCGGGGAATAACTTGTACATTGAAAGCTTCAAAACTCTCAATCAGATCCCATATCTAATGTCTGTATGACTTCATTCTTATATGCTTTGTAGCTACTTTCCCACAGATCTAGCTCACAACTAATTCTGAATCTCTAAAAGCTTGCATTCTCTTTACACCCATTTGCTTGGAAAGGATCAGACCATGGACCAAGGCTTCATATTTTGCATCATTGTTTGAGCATGAGAACTAAAAATGAAAAGCTTTGAGGGTCTCTAATCCTGACGGGGACACTAGTCGGATACTTGCTCTAGAATAGGATTTGTATTTGGCGCCATCAAAATATAAGGTTCATAGATGATTGTCTGTCAGATCATCATATTCCTCGTGATCCTTCATCAATTTTGAAATGACTTGATCATCATCAAAAATCATGTAAGTGCCTAGCCATGTTGTGTGAAAATTTCCAAATGGATCAGAATCAATGAATTGGTTGAGTAGCACCTCTTCCTCAGGAGTCCAATCACTCGTGTCTTCTTCATCTTCTAGCATCTCTACACAATATCTCTCTTGTTGCGAGAAAAAAGTATGCGACCTGCTTCAAAGCACAGGACTTCATTGTCTACTATATGTTTGGGATGCAAGGATTCAAATAGAATCTTCATCTTCACCCCATGCTTGGTTCTCAATATTAGGTGGGACCAATCAAGTACCAAATATCCACCAAGCTTCACGGTGAAATCTCTTGAGAGACACATTCTGAAGACCCAAGGAATGTCTATCACTACTATTTCTTGTGTGACTGTTTGGCTCAGACATGAGAAGAGGTTAGAGATAGATATTTTATCCGACCGACAGTCAAAACCTTCTTCCCATCTAACTGCATGATTCCCTTCTTGAGGGGCTTATATTTAACTTTCAAGGCATCAACCACTTGTTTTAGCATGACCGTTGTGCTAGCCTTTGAATCAATCATCTTATTATGCAAAATCTTATCTCCCACAAGAAGTGTTAAAAAGAAAGGTGTGGGATTTGGCTTGCTTACCTCTTTCTCTTTTTCATTTTCCACATCATTCACATAAGTTGCTTCTTTCAAATCTTGAGGGTTCGATATGGATCCTTTGTCTCTACTTTGACCACATGGCGAAGTCGCATCCGTCTGCAGTATTTGTTCTTCTTTCTTTAATGCTTCCTAAAGCAATGTCTTTTGTTCAGGGATAGATATGACATCCCATAGAGACACATTGGTAGGTGCCTTCTTCAATTGTTCCACCACATTGAGCATTCTGATTGGTTGGGTCTTGGGCTTGAATGGTGGTATTTCTCTTGTTTTCAGAAGAAAATGTTCTGTTGTGAACGGACTCAGCGACTTATTCATCTCCTTCCTTGGCAACAATGGAATGTGTGTGGAGCCTGCTTCTTTTGCAGCGATGGATGATGTGGCTAAGGATGTGGTAGAGCTTGTTGCATGTATTCTCCTGTGAGCCTTCTTTTGGATCTTGTGTTGTACTCTAACTATACTTGTGGAGTACTAGTTGTCGAAGCTTCATTCGTGAACACCACATCTTCTTCCTCCATCCACGTAATAGAACTTAGCTGGGCACAATATCCAGTTCTTGCTCTAGGGAAACTCCTTGCATTTTCTCTCTGAAGCGTAGGCATTTTCCATTTCAAAGGACTCATATTCTTCTACATTCAAGGACGCACCCTTGCTTCTTTTCTCCACTATCTTCTATTGCATATTTCCCCTCGGACAATTTCAGGGCATATGACTATCACTGCATGGGAAGCACCATGTGTTATCATCTTCCACCAAGTTGTTCTAGCCTAGGATTAACTCTTTACTATGGTTGTCCTTAACTGTCTATAGCAACATGGTCACTGGCACTATCTAGTTTGTGGATGTTGCTTGTTGACCTCCTCCTCTAGAAGGCCCATGATACATATTCTATTGATAGGATGACCTGCTTCCACCATAGGTTTGAGTGGTCTACTTCAGAAGTGCTACTTGTTGTCATTTGATAAGAACCAACTTGTTAGCAAAAGTCTGCATGAGAGTCTTCATGTCATTGATGTCTGTTGCTATAGAGGAATAGCCTGACATGCTTGTCTAAGTGGTGGGGTACACATACATGGACTATGGTGTAGTTGATGTTAGTTGTGTAGCAAAAGTGTTTGACGTAGCTTCTTCTCGAGGACCATAAAAAATTTCTACAAATATCAGTACTGGAGGTCATGGCAGAAGCTTATCGGCATCAATCAAACTATTTTTCGTGCGCACAGCCAATTCGTATGCATCGGGTAATATATCACCTCCCATGGAGATTATCATCACTACGATGTCTGAATTGAAATCCTTCATGTAGAACATATACGCCATTGCTACTAGGGGTCAAGCAGTCACAAAGATTCTTTGCCAGGTTTTATGAAACCTGGTGTTGAAGTCGCTCATAACCTCTTGTAGGGCTCTTTTGATGGTAATTAGTTGATGTAGCAATGAATAACAATCTCCCTTCTCTGAGAAGCATTCAAACAAACTCTCTCCAAGTTGATCCTAGGAGAGGATAGAACCTGAAGATCAATACCAATCTTGAGCCTTCCCTTTGAAAGAGGCAGCTAACAACCTGAGGGCGATATTCTCCTCTGCTATGTTATGTACCCTACATACCTCCACTATATCTTGAAGGTGTTCAAAGGGGTTTTTGAAATCTTCTCCAAAAAAATTTGGGATAGCCATTAGGGCATTAGCGGGTATGGCAAGCCATACATTTGGGGGCGTAGGTGGTTGTAGTAGACTACCGCTATTCCACGTTACAAAATTTCTAGGAGAAGGGGTAGCTACGTGAGCCATGGAGAAAAGATTCCTATGAATCAAGTACACAGGTAACCTGATTTGGAATATCGAGCCTTAGGGTGGAGTTAATAAGGCTCTAGATATTGGGCTCTTACTTCTCACTCTATTTCTCCTTACAGGTGATACAAAACTTGTAAGTCTTCTTCCCCTAGGTATCAAAGCAAGTAACTGGGAGTATTGGAAATGGCCTCTTCAATATTCTCTTGTTTGGATTCTAGGCATGAAACTTCCAGTTTCTTTCCTTCGCCTGATTTAAGAAATATTTTTGACTTCTAATCAGATGTTCAGAGAACTTCGTGTCCCACCAGGCGTGCCAGAAAAAGAACTGTTGATCATCAAATCTTGCACCTCTCCGACAGTCTTATGGGAAATTCAATGAGTGGGGGACTAATTTGTGCCTCATTGAATTCCTCTGGGATTTTTATAGAAAGTTGGCTCTTCTTTGAGTTTTGGAGAAAATGGTAGAAGGAAATGTAAACACAAAACATAAAAATGGTGATACACCAAAGGTTTAGAACATTTCAAACCCAATCTTTCCTATGAATGATATATTTATGCATAGAACGCCACAACCCTTCATTGTTGGGAAGAGAACGAACAGTAACTTAGCCTGACTACAAGCACAATGCAATCTTTCAAATATCCCCGCAAGAAGTGTTCATTAAGGTCCGATCAAACATAAAGATTTCCAAGGTTAACAAAAAAATGTTTAGAAATTGCATAAACTCTCTCTTATTAAAGCACAATATAACAAAATAACCCAAGTGAGAAAAATAGAGAAGTCCACATACATAAATCCAATTTTCATGAGTTATTATCCTACCATATAAGCCTATAGCATGGAAATCAACAACTTAAACTATTTGAATTCAGCTTCACACAGTGTTTTATTCATAATGAAAGCATAAAGAAGGAAAGCTTTATAAAGGCCATACATGCATAGTCTCAAATATTTCTTCCGAACAGTTCATGTTTAAATATCAAATGAACTTTAAAATAGAGGTCAGATGCCAATCTGATAATAGTTTGAGCACAAACAATATAGCATGCCATACAAAAGCAATTGTACAATTCTACTTTTGAAAATAGTTCTATAACTTAAGAAAACTAAAGAAACTTTTTCCTGAGCAAAGGAAACTAAAACTTGGAACCAACCCCTTCGTTCTATCGCCACCTCTCATTTATAGCTGCAAAAGAGAAAATTGTCGCCACAACACAAAAGTAATTGTTGCCATATGTTGGCATTTGATAGCATATGATCTGATCATAGATCTTTAGTTAGGTCATAGAAATCTTTGCAACTCATCAATTCTCAACTGTTGCATTAATTCCTTTTATATATTTAACAAAGATAGTAATTTGAAAGCGATCAGATCCTAGAAAACAACCTAGCAAAACTCTAGTTGACCAGTCACATAACCCAATAATGCCAACTCAAAGCCCCCATCCTGAAAACCAAAATGGAGCCAACAAGCTCCAACAAACTCCAAAAGAGATCACTTCATAGAAACACAAACTACCCACAGCGAAGAGATGACATGTCAAACGGGTGAAAATCTTCATATTCGTGAAAATCGCTCCTTTGGAAAATCTCCGCTGAGCTGACACATGTCCTGACCCTCTCTCGAAAGAAAGGAAATAAATGAAAGCCGCACAGCCACCACTTGGTGCATTTTGCACCTTTTTGAACAACTTTACTTTAGCGTGGACACATTTGAAGCCAAAAACATAAAAAGCCTAAAATAAAAAATGATTAACGAAAAATTGCTTCACATAACCTAGAGAAGCCTTTTTCCTATATCTGGTTTATGTCGTTCCCTTTCTTTTGGCCTTTCGTTGGGTTAGGCTCTATTGATTTTTTAGAATACTTCTCTGGAAGGGGAAATTCCCCTATCCTATTTTGAAATGGTGTGTGCCTTGCAGTGGTATGCTTGGGCTACTTGGAGGTTTTGTGTTTTGTTGTGTTATAGCTTGTGGTTTTTCCTTTCTGGCACCAGTGGTTTGGGGTATTGAGTTTCTTTGCATAGTTTTGATGAAGATGGTTTCTTCTCCTACTGGTGTTGTGAATGAAGGGTATGTGCAGGATCATGATGGGCCAAAAAGTGGCAATATGATGGGTATATGGCTGACGGCTTTTTTTTTACCCAAAATTGATGAAACAAAAATGGTTTTTAAAGGATATTCTTAGCTTTCCACCAATATAAATTATGCTTTACTTTGAATTTAATAAGTAATTATTATTCATTTTCTATTCAAATTACAACTATAGTCTTGATTGATAGACTGGTTGAAAAACATCGATAGCTTTCAAACGGCATCACATTTTTTGAATCCAAAACATGCATCACATTCTATGCTTCACATACTATAGGATTAAAAAAATAAAATTTGAATTTCATGAAGTTTTGACCAAGTTAAGGTGGTCAGACATACGAGTTTTTATATTTTTTAAAAGTTGTAATAAAATAATAATTAATTATTTAGAAAAAAAATTACAAAAAAATATGTATCACATCGGGACATGAGTCCTCTATATATTTAAAATCTTATAAAAATTATTATCATTTTATTGTGGTTAGGGTGGTGGAATGACACCTACTTATTTTTTCCCTTAAATTTAAGTACTCTTGCATTGAAATTTTAAATTTTCACCAAATAGATTTTAAAAAAAAACTAGTAGTTTAGAAACTACATTCAGTTTGCTACAAATTCTATTCTTACATATTTTTGAAATAATATAGATAACTTATTCAAATTTTTACATAAAGTTGATTAACTCTGATTTTTCTAATTTTTTTGCCACTTAAGGGCCTATTTTTTCCATGATGATCCTGCACATACCCTGAATACCTTTCGATTATTTTAAACTTTTCTAGCTCGCTTGCTCTTGTGGTGGCTGGCTTGTTAGAGTTTTCTAAAGGATTTTTCCTTCCTTGGAAGTGTTTCGTTAAGTGGTACTTTTATGGCTCGTTGGCTTATGTTTTGGCTGGCGTGGTGAGGTCTTCTAAAGGCATGGATGTCTCCTTGATTCAAAAACTTTTGTTGTGGAAGGGGATGATTTCTAAGTTTATTTGGATAGCCAAGGTGCCCTTGTTGCTCATGGTTGCTATGAGTATTCTTTCCTCTGGAGTGTGTTCTATCTTCTTGGCTCTTTAGATCTGGTCCCTTATGAAGGTGGTGATCTCTCCTTTTCCTATTGAGGTGGAGAAGGGTTCTGAGGGTGTGGCAGATTGTTCATGCTTCTTCAGTTGGCTCCCTCCCCTACAGCTCCTTTAGAGGTGGAGACCACTCAAGCTATCGAGGTGGAGTTTTGGTTGGTGCGTGAATATTCGTTGTTGTGGTAAGAGTTCTCATGGTGACTTCTATAATGGTGGAGTAGCAAGCTGGTTGGAGGGGCTTTTCTACTTCTTTAGAATTGGATCTTTGTGTGAAAAAATTATTGTTGTTGGGATAGAGTTTTCTAAGTTGGTTCCTTTGTTGTTGTTTCTATTTCTCCGCAGTTGGTCTCTTTTTGTGCTCCGTTGGTAGTGGTGTTGGGGTTTATGGACAAGGTGGGTGTGTTTGGGGAAAGGGATCTCCTTCTCCCTTTGGTCTATTTTTTTGGTGCTGAAAACTCTTATGTTGTTGTATGTTGGTTGTAGACCTTGGTTCAAATTTTTTAGCAGTTGGTTGGTGCTAGTTTTTCCCTTGTTGTAGGTTGGTGCTCTCTAGGTTGGTTCCTTGGGATTAAATTGGATTTTTCCTTCCCAACTATGTTTTAGGTTGGTCCTTTGTTGCTGTAGTTCCTTTTTTCTATAGTTACTTTGTATCCAGTTCCTTGCTCTAGTCAAAAGCTTTGGTGTTAATGGTCCTTTCCTTCCTCACTCCTCGTGAGTCTTTCTTTTAAAGGTCTCTCTATTTTGGAGCCTCCTCTCTTCTACCTCGATGGCTGCTTTGTAATGGGTACTGGCCCTTCCAGTTTTATTATAATCAAAACGAAGATAATTATTAAACAATACAAACTAAGACAATCCAATAAAATGATATCTTTAAGGTATTTGATATTATCAAAGCTTTTACAAGCATGAAAACAATAAAATTCAAAGATATGAAAACTTACACTTTCCACACTTTAATAGAAAAAATAAGAAAGTAATTTTTTTGGATTAAACTTCGCAATTTTTGTCTTACATCAACATTTTATCCTATTGCTCTCATCTTCATCCTAATGATAGATCACGGGGTGTGATCGAAAACATTGATGCAAACAAAAATTATGCAATTTAATCTAGAAAAAAAAAATACTTTCATTATTATGGACTATGGAAATCTCATGTCTTTGATAGAAAAAATATACTGCATAAAATTTCATGTGAATCAATAGAATTAAAGGATCAAATTTCCAAATATCTAACAAATAGTGATCACAAGCTTATTATTTTAATTTCTTATAGATCTTGAGAAGCATAATAATTTAAATACATCATAAAGGTAATTTCTTACCTATAAATTACAGAGTGGTGTTAAAATGGAAACAATATTTGATTGTCAAGTATTTATGTTTTTTCAAATTAAAAATTATGCTCCTAATATTATTTGTAAGGGTGAAAAGTACATACCTTGTGTTTTTACCTTTAACATCACACCATTTTGTATGGGTGTCTTAAGTAAATTATTCTAGCACATTATTTTAACTAATTTTTTTTAACACTCCCATTGACTCTAATTTATAATTAAATATTAAAATAAAGCTTATCTCATAGTGAGATAATTTATAACTCTTAGATTATCAAATCTTATATCAAGTTCAAATTTGTGGCTGTACATATTTCCCAAGTTAATTCCTCAATGTAGATTTTAATTATAAATCTAATTTTCACCTCAGGTCAGCGAAACTCGATTTTAAATAATAATTATACATTGAATCTCACACCAAAATTTTAAATTATGTTCCTAGTACAATTATAAAGGATATCATCTTGGGTCATTATTGACACATATATAGATAAGGAGCATTCCATATATATCCCTATGACAACCCCACCACATTTATTTGTCACAACTAAATCTCTTGCATTAATCACATAAGCTACACCAAAAATTCTCAAAATCTTAGTTCTCACATTGGTCACTTTAACAACCATTACATCATATTTCAAGTGTCAATTTTATAACATCAACATATTTTCACAATTACCATTTATATTATTATCTTTTATCTTCCAAATTTATCAAAATCACGCGATAAAATCCAAGGGCTTGTCCAAGGATAATATCCTTGCATACCAAGCTCTAAATGATGTTTATCAACACCACTATGTTTCTAAATTATCTATATAGGTACAATTGAGTTTGTATTTGGAAGTATTGAAGGTCTAAGATCATAGGGTCAATTCTACATTGAAGGTAAAATATATGCATGAGTGACCAATTTCACAATGGAGAATTGACCCAAGTTATGCACAATATTATGTCTAACATAGCATGTTTTTCTTAGTAAATTTATCCCAAATCTAATTTCATATTCTATGTAGCATTTTTTTATCCCGATAAAATTCATCTTTTTCTCTCTAATTTGAAGGTACACATTTTAATTTTTATTATCTAATTTATTCATATTTTTATCAAATTCATATCTAAATTTAAATTTAATTAAAGGAATCTTAGAAAATTATGTAAAGATTTCCAAATAATAGCAATTGCAACCCCAACCCAAAGAGTAAAAATAAAAGGATACTTTTCATAAACCCTCCACCTCCAAGAACCAAAAACTAGCTAAGAAACCAATAGAACATAACAAAGTGAAAAAAAATCAATATATCAAACCTTGGATCATTACATGAAGGAGCTTTATAAACTATGAAGATTGAAAAAAAGACACAGATACCCAATCTATGAACTTCAAAGTTTTATTAATATTAGAGGCTTGTTTGGTCAAATTGTCCACAACATTCAATTCTCTAGGAATATGGACAAAAGGGATAGACTCAAAATTCTATGAAAGGAAAATAATTTGATCTACATAAGAATCCAACTTCCAAGAAGACTGTTGAAATTTGCAATTATTTAAAATGATGGCCAATATCATAGAATTCATCTCATAAATTATCTTCTTCCAACCCAACTCACAAGATTTCTCAATATCTAAAAGAATTATCCAAGCCATCTAATTATTGGTACCAATGCCTATAATATTAGTAAAAAAGAAACTAACCAAGACAATTCTATTGTGTCCAACTTCACTTATCCTTGCAGTACTCAAGTTACCATGAGAATAACCATCAATGTTAATTTTTTTAAAAACAAAAGAGGATACCATTTTACTTTCTCTACACACTTTATTAGAATATTTAAGCCTAGAGCTAGAAGGAATAGATCTAATCAAATGACCCAAATCAAGTTTCCTCAAAATATGAATATCATAAGGATCAAAGACTTCATCCATATAACACTTAGCCACCAAGGTTTCTTTTAATGAGTCCAAAATATTATGCTAAACATATTGAATAATATTATAATGACCTTGGAAAATTTGATGATATTTTCCAATGAAACTTTCCAAAGAAGAAAGATAATACCAATATCCTAGGCCACCAAAAGAATAGAAGAAAAAGTGAGAGGATGTCCCAAGCTAGCCAAAACGTAGTATGAACAAAAGATTGGCTTTTGATGTGCCACCATTGTCTCAAAGACCCTCAAAGAAGGAACATTGATAGAAAAGATGAGTGGAAAAATTCTCATTGAAACTACAAGAAAAACATTTGGAAGGACCATGGAAGTTACCTCTCTTTATCATTTTTTCCTAAGCAAGCCATTTATTTTGACAAAGTAACCAAATGAAGAAATTACATTTAGCCCAACAAAATCTATTGTAAACATATTTTCCACCAAGAAAAAAAAATTATACATTTTTTTTATAGTTGACCAAATAAACTCCTACATGAATCATATCCCCAAGCAAGACTATCAAGCCCTTCACTTAACTAGAATAGAAGATAAGATTTCCCAAGTTTCTAGATCTCCTCCCAAAAGCCAAAAACAAGGATCCTTCCAAGAAAAAATGCAAGATTCTCCACCAACCAAGAAGGTTTAAAGTCAATTATTTAATTATTAACTTTAAATATTTGTATAAAATATTTATATTTTATTTAAACTTAAATAAAAATAAAAATTTTGAACTTGCAATTTAAAAAAACTCATACTACTATATATATATATATATATATTACATTAATAAAGATTTGGGTAGTTACAAAGAAAATTCAATCTATAGTGACTTGCAATTTAATAAATTTTATGTCATTTGTATATATATTACATTAATAAAGATTTGGGTAGTTGCAAAGAAAAGTCAATCTATAATGATTTGCAGTTTTAAAAAACTCATATTACAATAAATTTGATGTCATTTGTATATATATATATATATATTACATTAATAAAGATTTGGGTAGTTACAAAGAAAGTTCAATCTATAGTGACTTGCAATTTAATAAATTTTATGCCATTTGTATATATTACATTAAAAAAGATTTAGGTAGTTACAAAGAAAGGTCAATCTATAACGACTTGCAGTTTTAAAAAAATTGTATTACAATAAATTTTATGTCATTTGTCTATATATATGTATATATATTACATTAATAAAAATTTGAGTAGTTAAAAAAGAAAGTTCAATCTATAGTGACTTATGAGCCAACCTTGAAGATGACCTGCCATAAAATTTAAAAATAACGAAGAACAAATCCAATTTTAATAACATTCTTTTTGTCACCACCCTTTTGGATTTACAATGTAATATTAGCAGATTAGGTCAAATATATAAATACAAACAGCCGGCTTTGGGAGTCTGAGATTAGAAACAAATTGTGAAACTACCGTTGGGCTTCTATGGATGCCGGGACCCTCATTGTTTGTAACGAGATCATAGCCAGTATGTGCGTGGAAAATTCATGTGTCTGGGATGCCCTCCAATCTTGGCTCATCCGATGTATCTTTCGACAGATATGGATCAACACCGTGATAGCATAGATGCATCCGGTGAGAGCGAAAAGAATCCACAGATTGGTTAGAGTTATGCGAGAGCCGTTGGAGTCAAGAACCGTCTCTAAATCTGGGCAAGATGTTCTTTCCCCAAACCATTTCCTATGGATGCTTGCCACAGTGTAGTGCTGCTCCGATATGTTTAGCACTGCTTTAGATATGTCAGATAAAAATGGCGACCCCTTGCGGAAAAGCTGTGATACCAATGCAAAATTTCAAATCGAGCATCTAGGTGTGTATATATATATATATATATTCGAAAAGTTAACTGTAAAATGAAATGATAGATGGAAGAAGTGCTTACAAATCCGAAGCCTCCTGTGCTGAAGTATCCTCGATCTACAACGGCTAATTTTTCACATGGGTAGAGAGATTTGACTACTTGAATATATGGGCTCTCATCCACTATGGCACCCACTTTCCCGCTTAGTAGCTTCAGCACGTAATCATGTGGACTTTCTAAAGGAACCAATCTGTCTTCAGATATTTTCAGATCATGTGTGAGATAAGTTTTAACAAATGAAGTTTTTAAGTAACCCACTTGAACACTGCTTGTAGTGAGACTTTTCATGTTTGTAATTGTAGGGACCAATCTTTCCACCGTCAGAATAGAGGTCAGATGTGCAGTGTAGCTATTGTTTAGTATTAGAGCGCTGAAAAGACACGTGGCTACGATTCCCTTGCCCAGAGTGCTCTTCACATCCTCTTCTGGAAGTCATTACACACATCCACAAGAAAATATCATCTTCACTCTAGAACGTTAGACAGAATAATCTTTTAGGAGAATATAAAACAATGCAACAAGCAGCTGCAAATCCTAGTGATGTTTTTTATTAACTGAGCCAAAGTCAAACTCAGTAGCTCACACTTTTATTCTTTCTGTTACAATTGTTCCAAACTTTTTTTCATTAGGTGTCTATAAATAATATGGAATAATATGGGTTCAGGTAAATTCATCATTATGATATATTCATCATGCACATAATTTATCATCAACAATTCATTGTCATGGTATATTCACTGTGTATATCTTTTTTATGCATTCAAAATCTCTATACTTTTTTTCTTTTTTGGGTGCTCTTGACCACTTAAATGTTGAAAAATATATACATGGTGAATATACCACAGCGATGAATTGCTGAAAGTGAATTGTATACTCGATGAATATGTCACGGCGATAAATTACTGATGGTGAATTGTTAACAGTGAATTGGTGGTAATAAATTACTGACAATGAGTTTTCCAAAAACCAAATAATATATATAAATATTAGTTGGAGCAAAAAAGGTCGTGGTAGTTTTGATGTTACTCTGAAATTAAGGGTAAAAGTTACAATTCTTTTATCAATTAAAAGGCTATAAGAACTCCAGCTTCCCAGTATATTGTAAAACTAATTAGGTCAACAAAATCAGGAGTAAGAGAAATACATACTTTGAGCAAATACGAAGGCAGAGAGCGAGGATCTACACATGACACAAGATAATATAAGTATTCTGTCCTTAAGCAAGGAAGCAGGGCAGACTAGTTGGGGTAACCCAATTCATAAACTGAATCAATTGCAAATAAATTACAACATAACAATATCTTTCTTACGTCAATGAAGTAACTGCTTGCTTGGTAACTCTCCCCTGGAATTCTTCGTTGTGCTCATGTTCCACGAGCCACACAAGAAACGCTGTGAAGACGAAGAATGCCCCCGCTATAGCCCACAACGTTGCAGTGAAAGGATGGAGAAAAGACCACGTAAGCACTCGCTCTCTTTTCATCGGCACCATCATCACCAGACCCGTTTGGGTGTATGGTTGGGTGAATTCAACGTACAAAGAACGGTTCCATAATATTGTTGCGTCCCCCACCACCGCGTCGTATCTCTAGACAATCAAACCATCAGCCTAAATCTTAGTTTTTTTTGCCCAATATGCTCATTCTAGTAAAAAAGAAAAACCCTAAATCATCAAACACCTGGAGAAGGGTCGGGGGGATTACATTTCCGTATACTAACTCCGTTACAAATGCATCATAGTCAGAGAGATTTGAGTTGCCTTTGTCGAAATCCTCGTAAACGAAAGGCAGATTGTAGGGGAGCGTGTTAACAGCAGCCTCAAATGTGTCATTCGTGTAGCCTGAAAACCGACCGATGAACTCAATGAAATTAGAAACGTTGCTCTCTTTGATTTTCCCAATTACAAGTTTTCTGTGGCCGTTGGGAATCTGAATGGTATCCCCAGGCCAGATAATACCCCCCAGCTTATTTTCTTCTTTACGTGCAGATTGAAGCCGCCCAGTATCTTTTCTCCAAAACCCAACTGTTTTGAAACTTTTTCCAACCACGTTAATGATCTCATACTCACCAACTCCCATATGATCGCTAACAGGGCCAGACATTGCTTGAACAATCTCCTGACGCAGCAAGTCGCCTCCTGTCAAAACCATCATGGAAGCAGGGAAATTGGTATCATTCTTGGAAATTTGTCCACCATATCCAATCTCTATATCCCGTGAACGCAAGCCAATAACTACACTTGCAATGAGCTTAAGAGAACTGTATGCTTCTACTCCAATTCGGTTGATGGCATCGTCTGAGGAGGCAAGATGCAGCCTCCGCAGTAATTCTGTGAATTCGGGTGTTGCAACACTTTTGACTCCCACAATTCCTTGCAATGTTTGGATAGAAGAAGAAGGGAGAAAATCGAAAGACGAAGCAACAGAGTCCGTGACAACCCAAACATAGCTTTCAGCCATCATGTCCAAATTTTGTGCAATGGAGAACATTTTGAGAGCCAAATCAACACTCGCGTGCACGATGAAAGCCCTAACACAACTTTTGTTGTTCAATTCCACCAAGGTTTCCCTGATTTGCTCTGGCCTCGAACCAGAGGACAGCGCTACCGTCCGTGAAATTGTCGTCCTGTTGCTCCCGCTGTCCTCCTGAAACTCATGCACAGCCTCAGTCAATTGGTAAACACCATTTAACCAGAACTCATCGTCTTCATACACCACGACCACTGACTTCCACTGAAAGTGAGCTGCTATGGCTGCTATGGCGTTCATATCATCATGAGGACTAGGAAATGCGGAAAGTAAATATGTGGACTCACTTGCAACGCCAATTCCATGCGCGCCGCTGAATGACAGGATTGGTACATGAACCTCTCCCGCTATGGGGGCCAAAAACTTTGAAATCTTAGGGTCCTGCACCAAAATTGCCGCGACCTCACTTCTGAACACTTGCACAACTGTGCGAAAATTTTTCCAAACGAAATTATTGTGAGAATTAAGCAACTAATTTGAGAAGCAAACACAAAATCTTGTGAATAAAGAAAAGAGAGAAGAAACTGGAACCATTGAAACAGTTTAGAGTATGTTCTCACCATTTCCAAAATTTCCTTGGGATTCTTGAATTGTGAGGTTGAGGCGAGTACCACTAGCCGCCTTGTCGTTAACATCTTGCAGAGCAAAGTGTAGTGAGATGTTGGCCGCCTTTCCCGCAGGTGTACTCACGTCAAGAATGGCAGCAATGTTTACCGTATCATGAGCACCCCTGGAGACAATAACATTAAAGACCAGTAAAGTCAACAGAATGTAAATGGAAACCATACGAGCAAGACGATTACTCCCCATTGTTGTGGAAGTCACAGCTTCAGAGGCTAATTTATAAGAAAAATATTGTCTTCTCCGCAGTCGAGTCAAACAGAGAAAAATAAATTAAGGATGCCGCGAAGGCACTCGGATACTTACATGGGCAAGGCTGAAAGGGAAAATTTTGTAATTGTCTTCGAAATCGGTATGTAGATTAAGGCTGCGTTTTCTATGATTATAGGAGAATTATAAGTTTGTGGTTTAATATTTAAAACTGGTGACATTTAAAGAAGCGCATGTGATATCAGGCCGGGCTTAATCAGCACACTCTAAGGGTACACTCCTTAGGTTGCCGGGCCCACAGCCTCTTTACATCCGTGACTTTCCCGTTTCTTTTAATCCGTGACTTTCCCGTTTTCGTTTCACTTTTACCGAAGCCGTTTCCGTTTCCGTGAATATTATACAAAGTATAAACGGTAGCTCAAAATGTATTACCACTTTCACTTATAAAACACCGATAAGAATATTAATCTTTGGCTTCACGTTTTTATCCCTCGTGACCATATGTTATAAGA
>VDFB02254967.1:0-38071 GCA_007258455.2 Sequoia sempervirens | reverse complement strand
ATATATATTACATTAATAAAGATTTGGGTAGTTACAAAGAAAGTTCAATCTATAATGACTTATGAGACTTATGAGCCAACGTTGAAGACCTTCCATAAAATTTAAAAACAACAGAAATGGGTAGAATCCAATTTTAATAACATTTTTTTTGTCACCAAGCTTTTGGATTTACAATGTAATATTAGCAGATTCGGTCAAATATATAAATACAAACAACCGGTTTTGGAAGTCTGAGATTAGAAACAAATTGTGAAATCAGCGTTGGGTTTCTATGGATGCCGGCACCTTCATTGTTTGTAACGAGATCATAGCCATTATGTACGTGGAAAATTCATGTGTCTGGGATGCCCTCCAATCTTGGCGCATCCGATGTATCTTTCGACAGATATGGATCAACACCGTGATAGCATAGATGCATCCGGTGAGAGCGAAAAGAATCCACAGATTGGTTAGAGTTATGCGAGAGCCGTTGGAGTCAAGAACCGTCTCTAAATCTGGGCAAGATGTTCTTTCCCCAAACCATTTCCTACGGATGCTTTCCACAGTGTAGTGCTGCTCCGATATGTTTAGCACTGCTTTAGATATGTCAGATAAAAATGGCGACCCCTTGCGGAAAAGCTGTGATACCAATGCAAAATTTCAAATCGAGCATCTAGGTGTGTATATATATATATATTCGAAAAGTTAACTGTAAAATGAAATGATAGATGGAAGAAGTGCTTACAAATCCGAAGCCTCCTGTGCTGAAGTATCCTCGATCTACAACGGCTAATTTTTCACATGGGTAGAGAGATTTGACTACTTGAATATATGGGCTCTCATCCACTATGGCACCCACTTTCCCGCTTAGTAGCTTCAGCACGTAATCATGTGGACTTTCTAAAGGAACCAATCTGTCTTCAGATATTTTCAGATCATGTGTGAGATAAGTTTTAACAAATGAAGTTTTTAAGTAACCCACTTGAACACTGCTTGTAGTGAGACTTTTCATGTTTGTAATTGTAGGGACCAATCTTTCCACCGTCAGAATAGAGGTCAGATGTGCAGTGTAGCTATTGTTTAGTATTAGAGCGCTGAAAAGACACGTGGCTACGATTCCCTTGCCCAGAGTGCTCTTCACATCCTCTTCTGGAAGTCATTACACACATCCACAAGAAAATATCATCTTCACTCTAGAACGTTAGACAGAATAATCTTTTAGGAGAATATAAAACAATGTAACAAGCAGCTGCAAATCCTAGTGATGTTTTTTATTAACTGAGCCAAAGTCAAACTCAGTAGCTCACACTTTTATTCTTTCTGTTACAATTGTTCCAAACTTTTTTTCATTAGGTGTCTATAAATAATATGGAATAATATGGGTTCAGGTAAATTCATCATTATGATATATTCATCATGCACATAATTTATCATCAACAATTCATTGTCATGGTATATTCACTGTGTATATCTTTTTTATGCATTCAAAATCTCTATACTTTTTTTCTTTTTTGGGTGCTCTTGACCACTTAAATGTTGAAAAATATATACATGGTGAATATACCACAGCGATGAATTGCTGAAAGTGAATTGTATACTCGATGAATATGTCATGGCGATAAATTACTGATGGTGAATTGTTAACAGTGAATTGGTGGTAATAAATTACTGACAATGAGTTTTCCAAAAACCAAATAATATATATAAATATTAGTTGGAGCAAAAAAGGTCGTGGTAGTTTTGATGTTATTCTGAAATTAAGGGTAAAAGTTACAATTCTTTTATCAATTAAAAGGCTATAAGAACTCCAGCTTCCCAGTATATTGTAAAACTAATTAGGTCAACAAAATCAGGAGTAAGAGAAATACATACTTTGAGCAAATACGAAGGCAGAGAGCGAGGATCTACACATGACACAAGATAATATAAGTATTCTGTCCTTAAGCAAGGAAGCAGGGCAGACTAGTTGGGGTAACCCAATTCATAAACTGAATCAATTGCAAATAAATTACAACATAACAATATCTTTCTTACGTCAATGAAGTAACTGCTTGCTTGGTAACTCTCCCCTGGAATTCTTCGTTGTGCTCATGTTCCACGAGCCACACAAGAAACGCTGTGAAGACGAAGAATGCCCCCGCTATAGCCCACAACGTTGCAGTGAAAGGATGGAGAAAAGACCACGTAAGCACTCGCTCTCTTTTCATCGGCACCATCATCACCAGACCCGTTTGGGTGTATGGTTGGGTGAATTCAACGTACAAAGAACGGTTCCATAATATTGTTGCGTCCCCCACCACCGCGTCGTATCTCTAGACAATCAAACCATCAGCCTAAATCTTAGTTTTTTTTGCCCAATATGCTCATTCTAATAAAAAAGAAAAACCCTAAATCATCAAACACCTGGAGAAGGGTCGGGGGGATTACATTTCCGTATACTAACTCCGTTACAAATGCATCATAGTCAGAGAGATTTGAGTTGCCTTTGTCGAAATCCTCGTAAACGAAAGGCAGATTGTAGGGGAGCGTGTTAACAGCAGCCTCAAATGTGTCATTCGTGTAGCCTGAAAACCGACCGATGAACTCAATGAAATCAGAAACGTTGCTCTCTTTGATTTTTCCAATTACAAGTTTTCTGTGGCCGTTGGGAATCTGAATGGTATCCCCAGGCCAGATAATAGCCCCCAGCTTATTTTCTTCTTTACGTGCAGATTGAAGCCGCCCAGTATCTTTTCTCCAAAACCCAACTGTTTTGCAACTTTTTCCAACCACGTTAATGATCTCATACTCACCAACTCCCATATTATCGCTAACAGGGCCAGACATTGCTTGAACAATCTCCTGACGCAGCAAGTCGCCTCCTGTCAAAACCATCATGGAAGCAGGGAAATTGTTATCATTCTTGGGAATTTGTCCACCATATCCAATCTCTATATCCCGTGAACGCAAGCCAATAACTGCACTTGCAATGAGCTTAAGAGAACTGTATGCTTCTACTCCAATTCGGTTGATGGCATCGTCTGAGGAGACAAGATGCAGCCTCCGCAGTAATTCTGTGAATTCGGGTGTTGCAACACTTTTGACTCCCACAATTCCTTGCAATGTTTGGATAGAAGAAGAAGGGAGAGAATCGAAAGACGAAGCAACAGAGTCCGTGACAACCCAAACATAGCTTTCAGCCATCATGTCCAAATCTTGTGCTATGGAGAACATTTTGAGAGCCAAATCAACACTCGTGTGCACGATGAAAGCCCTAACACAACTTTTGTTCTTCAATTCCACCAAGGTTTCCCTGATTTGCTCTGGCCTCGAACCAGAGGACAGCGCTACCGTCCGTGAAATTGTCGTCCTGTTGCTCCCGCTGTCCTCCTGAAACTCATGCACAGCCTCAGTCAATTGGTAAACACCATTTAACCAGAACTCATCGTCTTCATACACCACGACCACTGACTTCCACTGAAAGTGAGCTGCTATGGCTGCTATGGCGTTCATATCATCATGAGGACTAGGAAATGCGGAAAGTAAATATGTGGACTCACTTGCAACGCCAATTCCATGCGCGCCGCTGAATGACAGGATTGGTACATGAACCTCTCCCGCTATGGGGGCCAAAAACTTTGAAATCTTAGGGTCCTGCACCAGAATTGCCGCAACCTCACTTCTGAACACTTGCACAACTGTGCGAAAAATTTTCCAAACGAAATTATTGTGAGAATTAAGCAACTAATTTGAGAAGCAAACACAAAATCTTGTGAATAAAGAAAAGAGAGAAGAAACTGGAACCATTGAAACAGTTTAGAGTATGTTCTCACCATTTCCAAAATTTCCTTGGGATTCTTGAATTGTGAGGTTGAGGCGAGTACCACTAGCCGCCTTGTCGTTAACATCTTGGAGAGCAAAGTGTAGTGAGATGTTGGCCGCCTTTCCCGCAGGTGTACTCACGTCAAGAATGGCAGCAATGTTTACCGTATCATGAGCACCCCTGGAGACAATAACATCAAAGACCAGTAAAGTCAACAGAATGTAAATGGAAACCATACGAGCAAGACGATTACTCCCCATTGTTGTGGAAGTCACAGCTTCAGAGGCTAATTTATAAGAAAAATATTGTCTTCTCCGCAGTCGAGTCAAACAGAGAAAAACAAATTAAGGATGCCGCGAAGGCACTCGGATACTTACGTGGGCAAGGCTGAAAGGGGAAATTTTGTAATTGTCTTCGAAATCGGTATGTAGATTAAGGCTGCGTTTTCTATGATTATAGGAGAATTATAAGTTTGTGGTTTAATATTTAAAACTGGTGACATTTAAAGAAGCGCATGTGATATCAGGCCGGGCTTAACCGGCACACTCTAAGGGTACACTTCTTAGGTGGCCGGGCCCACAGCCTCTTTACATCTGTGACTTTCCCGTTTCTTTTAATCCGTGACTTTCCCGTTTTCGTTTCACTTTTACCGAAACTGTTTCCGTTTCCGTTTCCGTTTCCGTTTCCGTTTCCGTTACCGTGAATATTATACAAAGTATAAACGGTAGCTCAAAATGTATACCACTTTCACTTATAAAACACCCATAAGAATATTAATCTTAGGTTATATTTAAAATAGGCTTCACGTTTTTATCTCTCGTGACCATATGTTATAAGAGTATTATTTTTAGTTTTTGACATTAAAGATTTTTAATAATTATTAATAATTAATATTATTAAAAATAATTATATATTTTTAATTTTAATTTTTAAATTAATTTATTAATAATTAATATTGTTAAAAATAATTAAATATTTTTAATTTTAATTTTTAAATAAATTTACTAGTTATAAATTATTCATAATTGATATTTAATAAGATTTTAATATTAAATATTTTTTTTTAAAATTTTGAAATGAATCTATTAATAATAAATTATTTATAATTGATGTTTAATAAGATTTATTTTAAAGATGAGGCGAAAATGTGCAGAGCAGGGTCGAGTAATTGCGAGGAGGGGAAGCATGGTGATTCGGCAAAGGCTGGAGCAGCGCAAGCAAAATTACACTGGGGAGATGAAGTGGTGAGGGCAAGCAAAGCAGAGCAAACTCTGGATCATACACCATAGTGGGTCTTGGAAGGCGGAAGATGGAGAGACAAATGTCATATGGCGTATCGCCCGCAGTGCGAATTGGGGAAGATGGAGGGATGGCCAGTCAGAATGCGTCACGATACTCCAAAAACTCATGTGGAAAATCGGGCTCCTTGGCTGGGACATAATCAATCCAGAGGGAAAAAATACTCGGCAGGAAGGATAACCTGGCATGGGGGAATCCGAAGGACAATAGAAGAATTATGCGTGAGCAGCCAAATCAAAGACTCGAGAAGGAGTGGAAAGCTGAGGAAAAGGGAAATCCCAACACACTGAATTTAGAGGCCACTATTGAGATTGAGGTCTCAGAGGAAATAAAGCCCGACATGGAGATCCTTAAAGAATTTTCCTTCATTTCCAGATTCATCAGAGGTTCACCTGATAGAGCATCAATTAAGCTTTGGATTAAGGAGAGTTGGAAGACGAAGGTTTTGTTACGGTTTCTACCAAAGGGTTTTTTCCTAATTGTTTTCGCCGATGAGGAAACCAAAGCGAGTGTGATGGAAGAAGAGATTTGGTTCATGGAGGAAATGCCTCTGTACATGCATCCATGGAATCATAATTTTGATCCAGTCAAAGCACGGCCTTATGATCATCATGTTTGGGTTAGACTGTACAATCTCCCAATAGAATACTTGACAGGTGATTGCCTTGAGAAAATCGGACGCTCATTGGGCATCCTAATGGAAATTGACACAAACATTCTAGGTGGTGACATGTACAAATATGCCAAATTGAAGATTGCAGCGATTGATATCATTCCCAGCAACATCTTGTTATTGGCCACTGGGGAACGGTGGAGGCAGGGAATTGAAATTGAAGAAACAAGGCATTTTTGTCTTGTCTATGGTTCGTGTAGTCATGGCTCCATAGATTGCACTAAAGATTTGGTGGAGAGAAGCAAAAAGCCAACTTCAGGTGTTACCCCTCCTAATGACACCGTGTTCTAACAATGCAATTCCAATAACCGGACATCACAGGCAAGAGGGAATGAGTTCCTAACCAAGGCCTCGATGGGATCAGTTAGATGCCCAAAGTCTATACTCAATAGTAAGGGTGGGGTCTAGATTCAAATCACGCGAAGGAAAGCGATAAGGCAGAGGTTGGCATTGGAGGTGAGACTGCTTCCAGGGCAAGTATTGATTTGGACTCAAATCCTGACATAGAGGATGAGTTGGATGTAATCGATGATAGGCGTATTTCCCATTTTGCATTTAAACACATGGGTCTAGGCAAGATCGGCACTTCAGGCAATACACGCGGTCGGAAATCATCCAAACAACTTCGGGAGGAAGAAGCGGTTGCCAAGAAATACACAAGCATTACCAAGATCTTGAGTACCAAGGGAGGAAATCCTCCCTTGGGAAACAATGAGGATTATAACCTGGAATGTCAGGGGCCTAAAGGCCCCTAACAAACAATGCCTAGTCAGGCGTCAAATACAAAAATGTACAAGTTGTATAATTCTGCCTGGCAAGGGAGGAATGTTCACAATTTCTGAGATACTGTCGATCTTGGGATGGCTATTTTGAGAGCTCTTCTGGTTCTGCGGGGGGCCTGGGTATGCTTTGGAAAATGGCGGATGTTTCGGTGGAAATTATCATATCCTCTGCAAGATGGATGGCAGCGAAAGTCTTTGATCTAGGCCTAAACTGCAGTTTTCTACTTATCAATGTATATGTCCCCATTAAAACAGAGGAAAAGGCATTGGTTTGGAATTCAATTCTGGAGTTTTTTTGTCTATTTCCCAAGGAAAGAATAATCATTGGTGGAGACTTTAATGCAATCCTAGATCTGTCTAAAAAAAGAGGTCCAGAGTCAGAAGCATCTCACAAACAGTACTAGACTTTAGAGCCTTTGTGGCGGAAGCAAGGTTGATGGATTGCCCCACAAATAATGGTAGCTTCACCTGGACCAACCATCGGGAAAACTTTACTACCATAGCTGAGAAACTTGACCGGTTCCTGGTCTCACCATCATGGTTCAATTTTGGCTGGTGCGTGAGTGCTTGCATCTATCCTAACTCAATCTCTGATCATTTTCCTATGGATTTGACAATAACCAATGGGTGTGATAGAGTGAAAATGAGCTTTAAATTCTAGAACATGTGGTGGCGAGACCCAAGCCTTCTGGAGCTATTAGAGACGTAGTCGAAGGAAATAAGGGTGGGAGGCTCCATAAGCTTCATAATGACAAAAAAATTGCAGGCATTAAAGCAGAAGCTCAAAATTTGGAATAAAGAGAAGTTCTAGAACATCTTTGTTGAAAAGGATAATGTGGAAGCCGAGCTAGAGACACTCAATGAAAAGGTGATAGTGTTCGGCATGCGAAATGAAGAATTTATAAAAGAAGTTGAATTAAAAAGGAAACTTGTTGAGATTCTGAAAAGAGAAGAGATTTACTGGAAGGATAAATCAAGGGAGGTTTGGCTAAGCGAAGGTGATGCCAACTCCAAATTCTTTCATGCCTCAGTCTTGGCAAAGAGAGCGAGCAATAAAATAGAGGAAATCATTACAAGCAATGGTCAGAGTGTCAGGGGTTTGGCTGAGGTAGGCAAGGCTACAGTAGAGTTCTTCTCCAACCTTTTGGGGGAACAAGTGTCTCATTGGGGCTAGGTGGACTATCTTGATTTGATCAATTCCAAGGTTAGTGAAGCCGACAATGTGAGGTTGTGTGATAAGATTTCAAAGGATGAAGTTTGAGCTGCACTCTTCCAGATGCATCCTGACAAGGCGCTCGGCCCTAATGGTTTTATGACCAGTTTCATCCAAAATTGTTGGGATTTTCTAGGTGAGGATCTTTGGAAACTTGTAGAGGACTTTAGGAAAACTATGAGATTCGTTAAAGATCTAAACAATACGATTATTGCTTTGATTCTGAAAAAAGTTAAGTGTTCCTCTTTTAGCAACTATAGGCCTATCTCATTATGCAATACCATCTATAAAATCATTGTGAAAGTACTAGCCAACAGGCATAAATTATTGCTGGGGAAGATCATTTTAGTGGAACAAAACGGTTTTGTACTGGGGAGAGAGATAACAAATAGAATTTTACTTGTTTTGGAGGTTGTCCACACCCTTAGCACAAACAAGCAGGCCAGAATGATTTTAAAACTTGATGTAACTAAGGCTTATGACAAGGTGTGTTGGTCATTCCTCATGGAGATCATGAAAAGAATAGGATTTTGCAGTCATTGGTGCAACTTGGTGTATCAGTGTATCTCCTCTGTACGGTTTCTTGTTGCTGTAAATAGTTCACTACACGGCTTCTTCCAGGCTACTAATGGACTTAGGCAAGGTGACCCCATTTCACCTTTCCTTTTTGTCATTATGGTTGAATCCCTTGGTTATGCGATTAATAATAGACGCCAGAGTCAGGATTAGAGAGGTGTACAAGTTGCACCAAACATGGCCCCAGTCACCCATACACAATTTGTAGATGACACCACTCTTCTAGGCAAAGAAAGTATGAGAGAAGCCAGATGCATCAATCGGGTACTCAAGGAATATGAAATGCAATCAGGTCAATAGATGAATAAGGAAAATTTGTGTGTTTACTTCTTTACTACCAAACCACAAATGCAGTAGGCTATTTCTGCTATTATTGGAGTTAAGAAAGGGAAACTACCGTTCAAATATCTTGGCACACAAATCTTTGAAGGAGTCTGTAGAGAGAAGCACTAGGGTGAGGTGGTTGAAAATTGCAGAAATAAAGCTATGGCATGGAAGAACAACTGGCTTTCAATGGCAGGGAGGATAACTATGGCTAAGGTTGTTCTTTCGGCAATTCCAATTTATGTAATGTCCTATCTAGAAATCCCTAGGAAGACAATGAATGATTTGGAAAAAATATTAAAGAATTTTTTATGGAAGGGGTCGAAAACAGTGAAGAAGATTCATCTCCTAGGATGGGATGAGGTCTGTAAATCGAAAGTCGATGGTGGGGTTGGCCTGCGTAAGCTGCACCTTCAAAACAATGCATTAGGGGCCAAACTAATCTAGAAAATGTATAAAAACCTCGAAAGATTGTGGTGTCAAATCATGCGGAGGAAGTACTTAGACAACCTTGATCCAACTAGAATCTTAACAGTTGTGAATCTTGTTAGTGGTTCGGTGCCATGGCGTTACATTTCAAATTGTCGCTCCCTAATTACAAGTCACCTATCTTGGCAGGTCAAGAATGGGCAGAAGGCACTGTTTTGGTTAGATTCATGGAACGGCTACAAAAGCTTGGCAGAGATCTTTGACCTAGACCAATTTATTGATAGCTTGCAGTCATCCTATGGCTCCACTATGGAAAATTACATTCAGAGGGAGAGTGTACAGGTTGACAGAACCTTCAAGTGGATTAACTTTACTTCACTTTCAATTCCACATGAGCTGGCAGTTGCAGTGAGAGGGGAATTTGAGAATAGATTGTTAAAATTGAGTAATCGGGAAGACACGATAATATGGTGTGGTGCGGCCTCTAGTAATTATTCAGCCAAAATGGGCTATCAAATCCAATCAATGCAAGCTAAGGATAAGTCATGGATGGAAAGACTCTGTTGGAAGAAGGAAATTTTTCCTAAGGCCGGGGCATTCCTTTGGGTGGCACTCCACGGGCGCTGCTTGATGGCTGAAAGATTGAAAAGAATTGGAACCGTTGGACCGACTAGATGTATCCTCTACAAGCGTGCGGAAGAAAATGTGGACCATCTACTCTTATATTGCCCAGTTGCTGCCTCATGTTGGGATTGGTTGCAAGCTTCCTTTAACTTTTCAGGACCAAGACAAAATAAGCTATGGGACTTTCTTTCTAATTGGTCGAGAATGGATAATGGTGGCTATTGGAAAGGGATATGGACTTTGGCCCCCTCCTTGCTAGTGTGGCATTTGTGGAAAGAAAGGAATCGATGCATTTTCAAGGAGAAAGCCTTAAATTGAGAGCAACTAATTGCCAAAATTCAAAATGTTATTATTGAAACTGCCAATAATAGAATCAATGTCACTTCCAAAACGTCATTTTCAAGATGGGACGAAGAACTTTGGAGATTGTGGCCTAAACTCATAATTTTGAAGGCTTCCACTAATAGCAGAACTAAAATCAATAGGAAGGGTATTCATTGGATTTGCCTAGTTCGGTTGAAATGGAAACTGAACTTTGACGGGGCTGCAAAGGGTAATCCCAAAGACGTCGGGGCTGGTTGCATTATTAGGGATGCAAGTGGAGGCTGTATGTGGGCAGCCTTGAAGAAGCTCGGGGTTTGTTCCAATAACATAGCGAAGATGGAGGCACTATGGCTTGGTTTGCACCTTTGCATTCAAAACATGGCATAAACTCTATAGAGATTGAGGGAGATTCATTGCTCTGTGTCCGAGCAATAACATTTAGTAATTCTCAGAACTAGTGGATTGATAGTTGGATAGCCCCAATCAGAGAGTTGCTAAACAAATTGGCAGATTATTCGTTGTCGCATGTTTATAGGGAGGAAAATAGGGCGGCAAACTTACTGGAAAATAGTGGGGTGGTACAAGATTCCAAGCTGGTTATGGGTTCTACAACAGATCTTTGGCCCGGTCTACAAGAAATCTTATCCGATGATATTATCAATAATCATGCAGGCACTTCTACTCCCTCCAAAGACTCGTGAGGTATGTACCAAGGTTGTTTTGGCTTTGGTTGGAGTGTTTGGTTCCTCGTGGTCTAAAATTTTTACTGGTGAGTTGTATGGACAATTCTTATTCCATTGGGAAATGTTGGATTGGTGTGGCTTTTTAGGGCAAGAGGGAATGTCTCGTTTAGTAAAGTGAAAGCGATTGTCAAGCGATGGTATTCCAATTCGGGTTGGCCTATGCGTGCAGTAAGGAGTCGCTACCTGCATAATGTCGAAGACTCTTCACTGTCCAGGATAGGGTAGTGTTGAATGCAATCATGGAGATTGTTTCACGGGTGTTAAATTTTAATCAGCACTGGTGTGACGGCAGGGTCTATGAGACGGTGATTGGGGCCCTTGTGGACATATGCGAATCCAGAGAATGGGTGTTTGTTCTCCTTGATCGGATTGTGTCAGATCAAAATGTTCATGCACTTGCGAATGCAACCTTAGAGTTGAGGACTGAGGATTAGGTTAGCTTCTTACGTATGTTCTTTGATCCAGAAATGGTGATGGAGGAGGATACAACTGGTGAAGGAGCTGATACTAAAACTTCCAGCCAACGTAAGGAGGCTCTGACGAATTTTATGACAGACACATGGGAAGTTTTATGGAATGGGGTGAAGAATGTGAATCTAGAGGCCTTCTCCCAGTTCATGGCTTCTAACCAGTCTTGGCTCGGCGATGGGAGCCTCTGAAGGCTTACAATTATGGGTGGTTTTTTGGCTACGATCTACCAAGCTCTGGAACAGTAAGCTATGTGGGGACAGTTTTTTTTGTTCATTTCTTGTTGCTTGGTGATGGATGCATTAGTGCCTAGGATGCCTTCCTTCATGTTGCCTATGGGCTCTCTTCATGTTGCCTACAGGCTCTGTGCACCTTTGTTAGTATGTAATTGGGAGCTACCCCCATTTTTTCGTAGCACTTATATAATAAATAAATAAATAAAAAGATTTATTTTAAAGATATTTAGATGATAATAATAATAGATAATCAATAACCAATAATATATTTTTATTTTTATTTTAAATATTAATAATAATAAAATTAATAATAAATTATTAATTATAAATCAATTATAAATAAAAATTCTAATTAAAATTATTAAAATAATCAATAGTAAATTATTGATTATTAATTATTTAAAATTTAGAAAATTAATTACACATAATAATAATAACATTAATAATAAATTACGGTTAAAATCAATTTTAAATAACAATTTTAATTAAAATTATTAAAACTAATCAATAATAAATCATTGGACTAGTTCTACATGTTACAACCTAGATTGATAAACTAATTTTTTAATCTTTTACATGCCTTTAATTGGAATTTAAAATTCAACATAGAACCCAATGTGTCTAGATTATACAACTCATACATTGCAAACAAGATCATATTGAAACTATTCAAGACTACACTTCTCAATTCTTATCCTTAATTGTGCCATGGAATCTCATCATCTAAATTATATACTCCAACTTATCTTTTTAAAATACCTATTACCCCATATCCAAGAGAAACTACTTTTTAATTGTTACACTTTTCTTTCTAACCTAATTAGGGAGCAATTAAAGTTGATCAAAAACTCATATGACTTGGGGAACCTTCTCTTCTCCTCATCCTATTGATAACATCCATGATTATTGTTTGTATGATTCTTCCTTTATCCTAATTGATAAACCAAAGTAAATACATCATACATTAGAGTGATCCCACAATACCAGTTTACAATTTTTGGCCAAACTAGACACTGAACTAATTTTTTCTAACTAAATCTTCACTTTCAGGCACCTATAGCGGCTAAATTATGATGAATTTGAAGATGATGCAAACTAGTGATTTGTGAAATTTTGTCTATTCTAAATATATTTTTTTCAAAAAATTTGGAATCAAATTTCACTTCTTTTTCCATCTCCTTCAAAAACTATTTTTTTTTAGTAAAGACCATTTTAAAGAGTGATGCTCACCATATACAATATAACTTTTTTTCCATAAAGGATAAAATTCTAAAAAAATTCAAATTTAGATTTGTAACTACGATTTCTAGTGCTTTCATTTGGTTTTATTGTGTTTTATTGAATATTTTTTCCTTAATCAAGTTTCGAAGTCAAACCAATCACAATTCAGGCATAGGCGGATTGTATACAACATAACTATTTTTGTATGTATCGAAATTCTTTTTTTTTTTGTTGGATCAAGGACTACAATATCTAGTGCACTGATATTTTTCAATTTTTGTTTTTGATAATCTACTATTTTTCCACATGTACAGAACAAAGAGCTTGATTTTTGGTGAAAAACCTACATTCACAAGTTCTAAATAAAACATAAATATAATAATAAAATTAAATTTATTTAAAATTATACTTTTTAGGGATCTTATAATAAGGAATACATACTTACAAAAATAAATTTTAAATGAATTCATTTGATCCCCCAAAAGGTAAATCAAAAATGGGTTTTTATCAGCATTTTGATAGGTGTAAAGGAGACTCTGTTATAGGTATGGTTTAAAACTAGTGGGGTTCTATCCAAGGGGGTTTGATCTAAGGTGGTTCGATCAAACCCTCTTCAATTGGAATCCTTTAAATGGATATTTTCAAGGCTTAAATCATTATATTTTCTAAAAATATGTGATTTTAGCAAAAATTGGGATCTCTCAGAAATTATAAACTAGTATTGTGGGATCACCCATTACATAATGATTTGATCTTCATTTATCTCAATGAGATGCCTACCCTTTAACTCCTAATAACAATTATATGAAAAATTATGATATATGTGTTTCACCTCCTATTATCCACTATGCTTCTATAATCAATTTATTTTGTAACTATTTCATCATTTTTTCACCTTTCCATTTTAATTTACACCTATTCTTCACTCGAATGACTTCATGGATGCCTCATTTTTTATGATGATTTTATGGTTGTTGATCCTCTACCTAATTGATCTTTTGTTTACTCAATTTTTGTTTCCTTTTCACTCTTCTTCTCTCTAGCACAACTTGGGCCATGATATAGAGCAATAGATCTCATCAATGGTGTTACTAGTTTATGCACCAAGATGACCAATATTTTACCTACACTCTTATTCCCACATAAACATATCTAATCACGCATTCATCAAATGGCATCTTCACTATTCCTAGTAGCTATCTTATTGAAAATATTACAATAATTTCCTTCATCCATTATGTAACTTGGCATGATGAGTTCAATGAATTAGTCATTTTGGCCTTAAATTCTTAATGTCTTTTCACTTCTTACTATAGCCATTATACTCTCATATGACCCCATGATAAGAATGAAATACATTCTCATGTCCATGAGTACTCTTCCCTTCTATTTTCCCAATACCTAGAACTAAGTAATGGCCCTTAAAACCTTATAGAAAATCAACTTCTTCCTCTCTTTCCTCATCTAGTATTGAGTGTAAAAAAAAACGTTTATGTCCACAATAATTAAAAATACATAAAAAGGGTAAAATTAAAATTAAAAAAATGAAAACATGTAAAGCCTAAGAGAAATTTCAAAGCACCTCAAAGGTACTTATTTATAAAAAAATTAGTCACTAAATCAAGATGTTATAACATATTTTTCTTTGTTTCTATCAATGATCCGTCTATGAGTCATTCTAGGATGAGTTGCTAAGCTATGGTTCCTTTCTTCCCCTTCTTTTAGCATGAGCATAACCTAATATTAGATTAGTGCAAGTTACCATCTCACTTTATTCCTCCATCTCTTGATCCCTTTTCTACACTTTATTCCACCCTTTTTCTCTCAAATTCTTTGGTCAAGAATGCCTCAATCCTGGAACAAGACAAGGCAAGAATTTTATTAATTTTTCTTTTGTATATCTTCTACAACATCCCAAGCCTAACATCTACACTACTTCTATCCCATTACTATTGCTACACTTTCTTACTATCTCCATGGGATACTATAGTATACACAAAAATGTTGGATCATAACAAACTACTTGGTTTTACCATTGTATAAAATTAGGATCATGTTATAAACTAAATAGTCTACTATAGTGATCATTAATTATCCTTAGATATTCTTTTCTTCTTCTTTTTCTCAATCTTTGATTATGCTAATGTTTTAATCTTACCTTTAGTTTGATCTTTCCTCTCCATTCTTGGCCTCTATTTCCTCTTCATCTTTCTCCTTTCCTTGATCCTATTTTTCCCTTTGCTTTGATTCCACTTTTCGTTAGCTTTCCCTTCACTATTATATTTTTCTCTTGTTTTCTTCTCCTTACCCTTCCACTTTGTTTTGGATCTTATTTTTTCTCTTAATGATATTATTTTCTCTATGATAAGTGGATAATGATGATCCATACTTTAGTCACTATTATAACTATTAGGACTAACCTTAGTAACTCAAAATAAAGGTGTCAATTGGGTTTCTCATCTCTTTTCTTCTATTACCTTTCTTTATGATTTTTTTATGTCATTTTCACTCTACTCTCTCTTGCTTTCTTTTATTGGAGGTATTTATTCACTATATTATATATTCCTGGACTTCACTTGTATCATTCATTACCTCATCCTCTCACCTACTAATCTATCACGCTCTTTCTTTCTTATTAGTCCCTTCCTTGATATTAATGGCATGTCCCACTTCTCTTTCTCCCTCAGTGTCCCTCTTCACTCCTATCATTACCTATCAAGTGTTCACATTGAGGGAATCTCCTTATTTTCTCACCTTGGAGGTATGAGCTAGATATGCCTCATTATCTTTGTATCTTCTTGATCATCCTCTCCCCTTATGGGGGCATGACCTTGGTCTCCCCCTTCCCTCTAACCAGTCATAGTCTCCTTTTCTTCTTAATAACTATCTTCTTCACTCCTCACCATCATTTTTACCACTCTCTATTAGGGTATATCTTATCTCACTCCCCCCTAGTGACCCTCTCTCTTATTTATGCATCTTAGGGCATTATCTCACTATAGTAATCTAGATCTTTCAATCTATCTCCTTCTAATATTATTTCATCAAAATCCTTAACATTATCCTTTCTCCATTTCTTGTTGGTCTTGTTTTTAAACTTGCCAACTTTAAACTTTGTGTTTGAATTCTTTTGTTGAGTAGATCCTAGTAAAATGAGCCCCAATTATCCTCAAGTTTCAAGTCTCTCGTCATTTTGAAGAAGAACCTCCATTATTTTAACTAGAACCCTTAGAAGCGATGACGTAGCTCAAACAATTTTATGAAAATAATTAAATCTCAAAATCTATGAGAGATGGTGCAAAATATTTTTACAAGGATGTTCAAGTGATAGTATTTCTCCTAATGTGGGAAGATTTTGGATCAAAATTCCTTTAGTTGGTGAGATATTAAGAGTTCAAATTCTCACCAAGTAGTTTGTGAAAATAATCAAATCATGAGTTCTATAAAATTTGAAGCTAAATGGTTTGGTAAGAGGACTTGTGATATTGTTATACACAATGTGGCAATATTTCACAAGAAAATATTAATCCAGGTGAAAATTATGCATTAAACTTCATTTGTCAAGTTGGTAGATTTCTCAAAAAAGATTTATAAGGTTTTGCTAAAGTGAATTTGAGCACTTTCTAAATCCATTAACAAGTTCACAAGTCCGATAATTCATCAAAATTCTAAAAGTTCTATTGTTTGTCAATGGATTTTAAAGGTGTATCAAATTTTTGATATTCAAAATCGAATTTATTGAAATTTGAAAAAATATATTGATATTTCTTGAACATTTCAAAAATAAATTAAAACTTATCAAATTTTAAATATTCAAAATCTCATTTTTAATACTTTTGTAGTTTGGTGTGCGCTCCTTCCTCTCCTAATCTTGTTTGATTATTTTGAAGCGACCAAGGTTTGTAACTAAACTATAGTTCATTCCATGTGCATGTAATGCTGAGCTTCATAAAGCAAACTAAAAAATATTAATCTACTCTAGTTAAAACACAAACAACACCCAAATTTAGTATAAGATTTAACCAATCATAATGAAAACATAATATAAAGATGATTTTTCTCAAATTTTGTGGTTGTAGAATCCCTTTTGAAATCTATGCAAAATATGGGAGGATAGACAAATCTTGTGAACTATTGGGACAAAATGTCTCAAAGAATTGTAATCTCATGGAGTACACTCTAATTAGAAATGTTGCATCACTACCCTCATAACAATCTCAAAATTTATTTGTGTCTATTCTGTTACTCAATTTTAAACTCAATTGAGGTACATTAATTTCATTGTCAAAATTCACAATGATTAATTTTTAATAAAATCATAGATCATGTTGTCAAAATCTAGAATGTCGAATTATAATTTGTTTTAATGAATTTTAATTTTAAATAATTAATAACCAAAAATTTATTATTGATTATTTTTAATAATGTTAATTAAAATTGTTATTTAAAATTGATTTTTAACTATAATTTATTATTAATGTTTTTTATTATTATGTGTAATTTTTTTTTTTAATTTTAAATAATTAATAATCAATAGTTTACTATTTGATTATTTTTATAATGTTAATTAGAATTGTTATTTATAATTGATTATTTTAATAATTTTAATTAGAATTGTTATTTATAATTGATTTATAATTATTAATTATTGGGTATATGCAAGATCATGATGGGCCAAAAAGTGGCGATATGTAAGTGATATGATGGCCCATATGGCTGATGACTTTTTTTTACCCAAAATTGATAAAATGAAAAGGGTTTTTAAAGGAGATTCCCAACTTTCCACCAATATAAATTATGCTTTACTTGAATTTAATAAATTATTATTATTCATTTTCTATTCAAATTAGACTAAAGTCTTGATTGATAGGGTGATTGAAAAATATCTATAGCTTTCAAATGATATCATATTTTTTGAATCCAAAACATGCACCACATTCTATGCTTTGCATACTATAAGATTAAAAAAAAAATCATGAAGTTTTGACCAAGTTAAGGTGGTCGACATATGAGTGTTTATATTTTTTTAAGTTGTAATAAAAATCATAATTAATTATTTACTTGGAAAAAAATTACAAAAAATATGCATCACATCGGGACATGAGTTCTCTACTTATATATAAAATGTTATAAAAAAATATTATCATTTTATTGTGGTTAGGGTGGTTAGACAGACACCTACTTCTTTTTTTTTCCTAAAATTTAAGTACTACTGCATTAAAATTTCAAATTTTCACCAAATAGATTTATTTAGTTTTTAAATAAACCTAGTAGTTTATAAACTACATTCAATTTTCTATAGATTCTATTATTACATTTTTTTGAAATAATATAGATAACTTATTCAATTTTTTACGTCAAGTTGCCTAACTCTAATTTTCTAAATTTTCATTGCCACTTAAGGGCCTATTTTTTCCATGATGATCCTGCACATACCCTATTATTATTATTAATTAATTTTTTTATTTTTAATTATTATTGATTGTTCATTATCTATTATTATTATCGTCTAAAAATCTTTAAACTAAATCTATTCAAACATCAATTATCAATAATTTATTATTAATAGATTTATTTCAAAAATTAAAATAAAAAATATTTAATATTAAAATCTTATTAAATATCAATTATGAATAATTTATAATTAATAAATTTATTTAAAAATTAAAATTAAAAAATATTTAATTATTTTTAACAATATTAATTACTAATAAATTTATTTAAAAAATTAAAATTAAAAATATATAATTATTTATAATAATATTAATTATTAATAATTTATTAATAATAATTATTAAAAATCTAAAATATCAAAAATTAAAAATAATACTCTAAATATAATGAAAGATTAATATTCTTATCATTGTTTTATAAGTGACAGGGCTAAGATATTTTGATCTACCATTTATACTTTTTATAATATATGAAACGGAAAGGCTTCGATAAAAGTGAAACAAAAATGGAAAAGCCATATGGGTTTAAAGAAACGTGAAAGTCACGGGTTTAAGGAGGTTGTGGGCCCAGCCACCTAAGGAGTGTACCCTTAGAGTGTGCTAGTTAAGTCAGCCCATGATATCATATGCGGTCTTAAAGTGGTTACACTTGAAATAATTTGGTTTTATTAGTGGATAATTACACGTGTTTAAGTTACCTGCAAGTCAGATCATAACATTAAGTTGGTTAAATTCATTATATGTGCTTAAGTTACCTAAACATCAAGTTGGTTAAATTCATTATATGTTAATAAAATATAAATGATTTGATTATTTTAGAAATTAATAAAAGTTGGGATTGAAAATTGATTTAGTAATAAGTAAGAGAATTTATGTAGAAATTTAAATGATTAAAATAAATATATTTAGTTTTATATCTAATGAAAAACCATCATGATAAATGTCATAAATCCATATTTCAATATCTTTTAAAGTTAGAGTCTATCGATGATTATTATAAAAAATAAGAAAATAGTTGTATGATTGTCTAGTTCAAATTTGCACTTGTAGGATTTATCTTTGCACTTAGACAACTAGTTTGGAATATATAAGTGAACATAGGCTCACAAAAGAGAAACAAGGCCTATGGAAATAAACTAGCAAAAGATGATTATTTCTTGTAAGCTTGCCTCAACTTAGTATCTACAATGTAGTAAGGAGCTTATAGTGTTTACAAACACCTTTAAGGAATCTATTAGTTTGCAAGGGTCATTTTTAAATAGTTACCCTTATATGGTGTTGGTGACAAAAGTTGTAGGTCCCAAATCCCTAAAGTTGGATCTTCTCCCAAACACTAGGGGTGCCATACTTAGGAAGCAAACCACAAACTTATGATCCTCCTTTGAATTTTGGCTCTATTAAACTAAGGGGGTCTTCCTTGAGGTGCTACAATAGATATAACTACAAATAAAAAAGTTTATCTTGACACAAACCATAGCCAATGCATAGTATACCCTTATTCAAGCTGTCACTACATATTTATATAGTAGTTTGATCATTCAAGGTTTTGCACCTTCTTAAAATAGATAACCTTCCACTCAAATTTTCTAAGGTTGTGGCTTATGATATAGCCCCTAGATGCTATTATACACATTTAGACCCAACAATTCAAAACACACTAGATCAATGCAAACCAAAAAGATGTTTAAATTAGATTGTTTTGCCTATTTGTTGAGATGATGAGATATTGAACTTGAGACAAATGAGTGCATATATACAACTAGGAAGAAAAGTCATGATTTCATACAAAAAGATGTAATGATTGAAACCACTTTGTGATACCTTAATGAAGGCATCATTGAAGACCATACCTTTTTGAATGCATGCACAAACTAGGTTCTACATACACAATAAAAGGTAACATAAATTATAGAATATTAAATGATTCTACTTAGTAATCCATTAATAAATCTAAGAATTTAATTTATTAACTTGAAAAGATATCTTAGAATGGTTTTGAAAATATTTTACAAACTTTGGCTAGCTAACTAATTAGTAATACATCTAGAGATGAACATAATACACATGGAGACACTTAATCAAGTTCAAATTTACTCATTAAACTCATCTATTGGAGGTTACAATAGATTCATTGCAAATTTCACTACCTTATGTTGGAAGTGAAACGCTAGGGTTTGCTACAATATCTTTTCACTTACTTTACAACTACTCCTTGTTTTTTTAATTTTTTTATTAAAAATATGATCCTTTCCACCTCTCTTTACAAATCATGACCAAAGGGAAATGTGCATCCTTGCACAAACCCTAGAAGGGTAAAATTTATGGGAATAGTAGGGATTCCCATACCTTTTAAATGTCATATTCAACAATCTAGCACATAAAATCATGTGTAAATATATTTTTCCCATAGAGAAATATCTATTTTGATCTACATTTTCCCTTTTCGTTAATGGCAACTCTAATTTACGATATTTTAAGGTATAGAGGAACAGACAAAATATGTTAAGATCCATTGGGAGTTGCATTCAATTAAAATAGTAGCTACAAGGTCCTTGTATTGTGGTAGGGTAGGTGAGAACATTTGTGTAGAAATTCATTCGAATTTTCCTTCATTCCAAGATTATGGTAAAATTTCAAGTGTTTTAGGCACTAAGGGATGATTGTCAATGTGCATGCAAAGTATGTGAGTCTAAGAAGCGAGAATTGTTGAAGTCCAAGGGTCAATGAAATGGAGGGAAATTTTATTTTAGGATAGATTAAAAAGTGTAAGGTGTTGGTACCTCATTTTAATTTATGTCATTTATATGTGTTATATTCCCATTTTGTGCATTTGACCCCATTTACCCATTATTGATAACTAATCTAAGCAATTTCTAGTTGGGTTCTTGATGTTATATTTTTTCTAAGGGTGTTTATTCAAAGTGTTATAATCATAAATTCCTTAGTTAAATTGGGAAAGAGTTACTTTTTTGGTCAATGTCTTATGATATGGACCTTCCTTATGTTCAATTTTAGACCTTTTACAATGTTTTTGAATTTTTAGGGATCTTGGAACATGTCCTTGGTATCCTATTTCCTCCATCTTCTTAACACCCCAGAAAAGTGAAAAATATTTGTTTTCTTGGTTTTGAGATCCTTATGGTTCATGTTACTACTTTATAGTGGAAAATGCTCATTATTGAGATGGTTGTAATATTGCAAGTCTAATTTTGTATGAGTGTTTCAAGATTGGGGAGTTCAAAGATTTCCTCATTGGGTTTTCAATATTTCAATGGATTTCAACACCTTTTCACTTAGTGTTGGAGTTCTAGGTTCATCTTGAACCCCAAATCTTGACCCTTGTTGTGCTTCCGTCATGTTTTTTTAGACTTTGTGTAATATTTTTGGTTACCCCCAAAACTTGGATCCCTTGGTACCCATTCCCTTTCAAGTCCCAAGCCTTGATGTCCTTCTCCCCTTCAAATTTGAGCTCTCTAGGGAACTTTTCACCTTTAGAATTTGTCCCTTGTTCACTATTCTCCTTCAATCCCCAAACCCCAAAGTCCTAATGTACCCTCAAAGCTCATTATTTCAAGGGTTCCATGCACTCTTGAACTTTTTCGAGCATTCCTCAATACTCTCAAAATTCTAAATCATACAAGGATCCCAAATTTTGAAGAGTTCCTTGCACATCTACATTCTATTCCAATGTTCCTTATTTAGATCTTGATTCCCTAACGCTATTTACTTCTCTCATCAAAGGCCAAACTTTTAGGATAACTTATAACACTTGCACTTTGTCCCATTTTCCAAGTTCCTTCATTATTTCATCTCCCATAATTCTTCCTTACATTCCTCCTCCCTAAGACTTAAGACTTCCCATACACCTTAGCACACATCCATGGGTGCCACGAAGACCGAAAACTTTTCCATGTTATCAAATTAGCTTAAAATTTGGACATCTTGGCACACTTCTACCACCTACTCTCTTGTCATTTTAGACTCTCCAGCTATTAGAGTAAATATCACATGACTCCCAAGGGTTTCTCCTATAGTTTTTTTGTGCTCATTCCATGTCTAGAATGCCTTGAACTAGATCTTCATTAGTAAAAAGTAACTCTTGTAGATTAGAGTGGTTGTATGAAATGCTTCCTACAATATGGTAGACATGTTTTCATATGATATCATGTGCAAATTATGAAGGAAGGATGTTTGAGATGTATGGGTGCAAATAGATGTTCCCACAAATTTTGGACTTCTAGCATCTTTTGCAAGTCTATAATACTCTTGAGATATTTTGGCCAAGATGATCCTAATTTGTTTAGTGTACACAATACAATGCTCAAAATATAAAAATTATTTCTTGTATGTGAATTTTAATAATATTTCTAGCAAGAAAGCTAATATTAAATAGTGAAAGCTTAATATTGTGATTGTTTTAATTGCAAGTGTGAGGGGAGGTCCATATTTGTTTGGAAGTTGACATTTGAATGTTTTATTTTTTCTTTGTTTTTATAAATTATTTTTGAAAACACTCAATTTAATAAATTCCTTCCAAATTTGACCTTTGTATGAAAATTTTGACAATAAAATCAAAATAACTATTCACACATACATTATCATGAAGTTAGTCACACTTGAATGAAAACTACTTGCCTTTGTAATAGGATATAATTATGATATATAAGAATTTCATTTATTTATTTTTGTTAAATCTAGAGATGAAAACATGAAGACAAGATTAATCTCATCTATTACAGAAGTGTTTAGATATGTTAAAAGTAATTATTCAATGTCCAAACATACATTTATAAATTGGTATAATTCCATAACATAATTAATAATATAATTTTAATTATTTTTAAGATATTCGTGCAGTAATTAACTAACTAAAATAGATAACATAATTTTTCCATCAAAGAATCACCTTTTGTGTGTTTTTTCCACAAATTTTTTTTTTTTTTTGTATATTTTTTACATTCATATCATAAAATTACAATCTCACCTTATAATCATTATTATTCAAAATATATAAAAAAATCATATCTTTTCATAACATCATCGAATCACCATAATTAAAATAATTAAAATATATCTCGTTGCAAAAATGAGGTATAATACTTTACTTGCACTTAAATTTAAGAAACAAAACTTGACATTGCTAACATTTGGGTAGTTAGACAGAAAGTCCTATCTATAACGGCTTATGAGCCCAACATTGATTACGGCTTGGTCATAAAATAAAAAAACTTGATAGTAACACATTTGTACAACTAATTTTTGAAAACGAAATTTGTGTCGCGACCTTTTTGGCTGGTATATTGACCTATTGGGTTAAATATATCTAAGTAAACAGCCGTCTTTGGGAATCTGAGACTACAAGCAAGTTGTTCAGCATGAAAATCCTATATTATCTAAAACACGAGGATCTCAGCATCGGAATTCTATGGAACGCGGGCCCTCATACTTTGTGAAGACTTGATCACAGCCAGTACATGAGTGGAAAATTCATGTGTCTGGGATGCCCTCCAATCTTGGTCCATCTGACGTAGCTTTCGGGCGATATGGATCAACACTGCGATGGCATAGATGGATGCGGTGAGAACGAAAAGAATCCATAGATTGCGCAGAATTATGGGAGAGGAATCGGAGTCAAGGCCCGTCTCTAAATCCAGCCGAGACACTGTTTTCCCAAACCATTTACGACGGAAGCTCTCCACAGCGTAGTGCTGCTCCGATATGTTTTGCACTGCTTCAGATATGTCTGCTAAAAATGGCGACCCCTTGCGGAAGAACTGTCATACCAATGTAAAATTTCAATTCGAGCTTCAATGTGTATATGTATATTCTAAAAATTAGCTGCAGAATGAAATGAAATATGGAACAAGTTCTTACAAATCCCAAGCCTCCTGTGTCGAAGTATCCTTGATCTACAACGGTGAATTTCTCACCTGGGTAAAGAGATTTGACTATTTCAACATACTGGCTCTCATCTACTATGGCATCCACTTCATTGCTTGATAGCTTTTGCACGTAATCATGTGAACATCCTAAAGGAATCAATCTGTCTTGAGGTATTTTTAGAGTATCTGTGAGATAATATTTAATAAATGAAGTTTTCCTGTAACCTACTTTAACATTGCTTGTGCTGAGACTTTTGATGTTTGTAATTGTAGGTGCCAATCTTTCCACCGTCAGAATAGAAGTCAGATGTGCAGTGTAGGTGTTGTTCAGTATTAGTGAAATGATAAGACACGTAGCTATTATTCCCTTGCCCAGAGAACTCTTCACTTCGTCTCCTGTATGTCATTACACACATCCACAAAAAAATGTCATTATTAAAGTGGACTGCTACACAGGATAATCTTGATGTAACAAAATACAAAATGATTCAACAACCAGCTGCAATTCCTAGCGATGTTTTTTCTTCACAGATCCAAACTCAAACTCAAAAAAAAAAGTTATAAAAAAAAAAAGAAAAAGGTGGGTTCCAATATATGGTAAAACTAATAAGATAAAGAAAGCTATGAGTAAGAGAAATACGCACTTTGAACAAATAGGAAGGCAGAGAAAGACAATCTGCACATGATACAAGATTTTATGAGTGTTTCGTCTTTAAGAAAGGAGGCAGGGCGAACTAGTTTGGAACCCATTTCATAAACTGCAAAAAAACTACACCAACATAACAATATACTTTCTTACGTCAACGATGTTACGACTTGCTGGGTGATCCCCCCTTGGAATTCCTTGTTCTTGTCATGTTCAACGAGCCATACAAAAAACGCTGCAACGACAAAGAACGCCCCTATGATACCCCACAGTGCTGCAGTGAACGGATAGAGAAACGACCACACTAGCCCTCGCACTTTTTCCTTCCGCACCATCATCACCAGACCCGTCTGGCTAAAGGGTTGGCTGAATCCCACGTACAAAGAGCGGTTCCACAATATTGTCGCCGGCCCCACCACAATGTCGAATCTCTAAACAAGCAAACCAGTAGCCTATTCATTAGCTTTTAGTAGGGTAATTCGAATACAGAAAACCGTATACAAACTGCTGGAGAGAGGGTGAGGGGAATTACGTTTTCATTGATGAACTCCGTTATGAATGCATCATAGTTAGGGACACTTGAGTTGCCTTTGTCGAAATCCTCGTAAACGAAAGGTAGATTGTACGGCAGTGTGTCTACAGCAGCCTCAAATATGTCATTCGCGTAGCCTGAAATCTCGTCCATGATCCCTTTGATATTTCCAACTACAAGTTTTCTGAAGCCGTTAGGAACCTGCGTGGTGTCGCCAGGCCAGATAATACCCCCGATCTTATTTTCCTCTTTGCGTGTAGATTGAAGCCCCCCTATGTCTTTTCTCCAAAACCCAACTGTTTTGTAACTTCTTCCAATCACGTTAACGATCTCGTACTCACTAATATCGAAACCATCTCCAAAAGCACCAGACATCGAGCGCTCAATCTGCCGACGCAGAAAGTCGCCTCCTGTCAAAACCTTCATCGAATAAGGGAGATCCGTATCATTCTTGGGAATCTGTCCATCATATCCAATCTTTATACCCTGTGATCGCAAGGCAGCAACTGCACTTGCAATGAGCTTAAGAGAACTGTATGCTTGTATCCCGATTCGGTTGACGCCATTTTCCGAAGAGATGAGCCGCAGCCTCTGCCGTAATTCTTTGAATTGGGGCGTTGGAACGCTTTTGACTCCCACAATTCCTTGTAATGTTTGGATAGTAGAAGAAGAGAGAGAATCAAAAGAGGAAGCAACAGAGTCCGTGACAACCCAAACATAGCTTTCATTCATCATGCCCAACTCTTGTGCCATGGAGAACATATTGAGAGCCACATCCACACTCGTGTGCACAATGAAAGCCCTAACACAACTTTCATTCAATTCCCGTAAGGTTTCCCTAATTTGGTCTCGCTGGTCTAGCCTTGATCTAGAGGAAAGCGCCGCTGTCCGTGAAATTGTTGTCCTGGTATTTCCCCCCTCCTCCCGAAACTCTTGCAGTGCCTCAGTCAATGCGTAAACACCACCTAACCATAATTCGTCATCCTCATACACCACGGCAACTGACTTCCACTGAAAGTAGGCTGTAATGGCTGCTATGGCTTTCATATCATCATAACGACTCTGAATTGTGGGATGTAAATATTTGGACCCACTTACAGTGCCGAGTCCATTAGCGCCGCTGAATGACAAGATTGGTACATGAACCTCTTCCGCTACAGGGGCCAAAAGCTTTAAAATCTTAGGGTCCTCCAACAAGATTGCCGCAAACTCACTTCTGAACACTTGCACAACTGTGTGAAAATTTCCCCAACAAATTTATTGTGAGAATTGAGCAACTAATTTCAGAAACAAAAACATCAACTTTGAAAAACAAAACAAGACAGAAATTAGAACCATTGAAACAATTTAGAGTATGTTCTCACCGTTTTCAACAATTCCTCGAGATTCTTGAATTGTGAGGTTGAAGCGAGTACCATTAGCCGCGTCGTCGTTAACATCTTGGAGAGCCAAGATTAAAGACATGTTGGCCGCCCTTCCTGCAGGCGTATTGACATCAAGAATGGCAGCAATATTAACTATGTCCTCAGCGCCATTGGAGACAGTAACATTGAAGACCAGTAAAGTCAACAGAATGCATATTGAGGCCTTATCATCGAAACGATTACTCCCCATTGTTGTACAAGACACGGCTTCAAAGGCCAACTGCTATGAAAATAAAAATGCACTTACCAATGGAGATAAATGATATTTTTACGAGGGCACTCGGATAGTTAAACGAGCTAAGATTACTATATAGATTAACTCTGCGTTGTTTACTATGTAATACTCGGAGATTAACGCTGCATTGTTTTCTATCGGAATATTCTCCGGATTAACGCTGCGTTGTTTTCTATTGATACTCTCTCGGATAAGATTCTACCCCGTCCTCCAGCTTAGGATATAGTTTTCGCAGCTTAGTGTGAGACTTTATTATTAACTTTTGGTGTGATGCTATTTATATGAACACTACAATGTATTTTTGTTTTGTTAATATAAAGTATGGTACTTATAACAAATGAGTAATATTTGAGATAATATAGATCGAATAGGTAGTAGAGTTGGCTTATGCAGTGGGTTTGCTCCCTATTGGTCTCGGGTTCAACTCTACTCCCGGGTTTAAGAGGTGAGACTTCTAGCGAGCGGGGGATTTCCCCTGTAGGGGACTAGTCTCACCCTAGCTCACTCTCAGGTACCCAAGGTAAGGGTGGTAAGGGTTGCTGGCCGCTAGGCTAGGTTGCGGAGACACCCTATAGTATCAAAAAAAAAAAATTGAGATAATGTTTAATTTGATTAGCAATTTTAGATTATTGTTTAATTAGAACAATGTTGTTTGATAGTGTTTTCAAATTATCTAGCTCAATATTATTATTTTAGATCAATGTTTGTTTAAACATGGATTAATTTAATTAAATAAATAAATAATTAATAGAATTTTTTATTATTAGATAAATAATTTGAAAGGAAAAGTTGAAGAAATTTATATAAATAAAAAAATTATTTAATAAAAATAGTTGAAGTTCTATAAGAGATAAGAGTAGAGTTAAGGTGGTTGAATTGAGGAACATGAGATTGTATCGAAATGGAAGAATGTTCTAAGATCTATATATTGTTAATGTTAAGAAATGTGTTGTAGAATCTTAAGATTAGGTCTTTATGTCTATGTGTGTGTAATGGGTGTGCTATTAGCCATGTAAGCTAGTGATAAGGAGACTTTCCAAATTAAGTACCCTAGACCTTGTAGGTGGCACTAGAGAAGCTACATAATTCCTCAAGAGTTGCATTTCACATCAAATAAATGTAATCGATAAAATGAAGATGAGACACTAGATCTAAACCTTTCACAATGTGATACCTAGAGATAAAAACAAAGCACCTGAGACGCTTAAAAAACCTACCCAAACCTTTTACTAGAATGATATAGAGAAAGAGTCACCCTCACATAAACCTCTTTTAGAATGGAAAATAGCTGAAGGAGAACTGCAATTATAAGAATAAAGAAGGAAGGAGAGCTACAAAAATTCTTTACCATCTTCAACACTATGAATTATCCTCCCATTTCGATGGTAGTATCTATAGGGTGCCTAATTGAATATAAATGACTTGATAAAGTTACCAACCTCAAGGATTGAGTTTAAATTATATTATTATCCCATGAGGGTAAATAGGGTAGAGGGAATGCTAACCAACTTCTAGTTCATGATAAAGGTGATAGAATTTGACAATTGATAGAAAACCTCATACTTAGAAATATTTGGTAGCACATACTTATAGAGAAGGGGGATTCGTCACCCTCGAGATTCCAAATCATGAGAGAGCCCCAAGGAATGGACTACCCTAAACTACCTTAGGTTGTTTGACAAGTATTTCAAAAATTGAGTGAGTCAGCCATAGAGGTTTCAGATTGCAGACCAACAGCTCATTGTCTAAGGATGGCAGCACAGGAACCAGACTCCAACATGGTGTGCTAATGTCTCATAGACGCATTGGCATCTTAGGGATGTGCTAGCATCCTATACGAATAGGGGTCTACCAAACAGATAGAAAATACAAAGGGCCTACTTATGATCTAACTAACAAAGTTTTACAATTTGACAAGGAAATTACAAGAAACAAAAAATATAACAAGAACAGTGGAAACTACTCTAATGAATAAATGACAAAGAAAGGTGAGGAAAAGGTACCACTCCACCCATGCTTTAATTCTTCAACTTTGACTTCAAAAGGATGAACCGACACTTGCACACGTGGAAATAGGAAAAATGTTGGGCTACATTTTGAGGTATGCCTCAGTCAGACCCTCACTTTGGTGTTCCCACCTCCATGGACAACCAAATATGCAACAAGATAGAGAAATTGATAAAGAAAAGAAAGGAAAGAACACTATCAAATAGAGTGCAAAGACAGCCTAAATGCTACTCTATAAGGCATAATGATGCAATAAAATAACAAGAGCAATATCACCTTTCCTCCTACTAGCACTCAAGGCTAAGAAGTGAAGATGACACCACGTCGAGAGAATGAAGCTTCAACAACCTGCAAAGATGGTGGAGTTGCAACAAGAATACATTGTAGAAGCCAAGTAGAGAGCAAGAATCACCAAGAAGAGAGCAAGAGTGAGCTTGAGAGAGAGTGTGTGAAAGAATGATCAAGAAGTTGCAAGAATTCATATGGAGTGAAGAAGTGAGTTTGAATTGCCAAAATGAAGGTAAAAGGTCAATCAAGGGAGGATAGAAGACATTACCTTCGTAGCCAACCGAAGACATAACAATTATGCATATTCTAGAGGCAAGAATCTTGTTAGGATGTAAACATGGCATGCAGACATCCACATGGCACGTGAGCATCCCTAAAAAAATTCCTCCATCAACACAAAACAAGGCCACACATAAGGAATAAGCTGATCATGGCAGGTTTGCATCATCCAACTTATAGTTTATCAAGTAAAGGTAAAATAAATGGGGGATTTTCCAAGGTGCAAATTTGTGCCATTACAATACTTAGGTAAAATATGTGGAAATTTTATAATTTTTCCTTCCACAATAATTATGGTGATTTTTGGATGCAACCACCAAGTTTCTATTTTCTTCTCTTTCAACTCTTTGGCTAATAGAGGATACATTCTAGACATGGGATTTTTATGGACCTTATCATAAAAAACAAGATAATAAATATCAATTGTAGCTCTGGGTATCATCCACATACATGTTAAACTTCATGGTGGTGCAAATTGCATCTATGATACATAAGGCATATAAAAATTATCTCATACATATTCTTGTTAAAATTTACACCTCAAAATTAATGAGATTAGTTCTCTATACTTGGGTATTGGCTCCATAAGAATCAAATGCAATTTTCGGACCCAAATAGTATCCAAGTGAAAACAACCATTTGTCCCAAATATTTTATAAATCAATTTCATAAATTTTATAGAAAGTTGTGAATACTATAATATGAAAGTTCGTTTTTCTTGTGCAAATATGTGTTGTAGCCTAATCCTCTAGTGTACTCTAAACATTATTTCCTTGCAACCATTTCTTGGAATTGTGGTATCATATCTAAATGTGGGCTCTACAAAAAGTTTAACATTCCACTTCACTAAATCAAATGATGAGATCTCTATTTACAATCTTGATATGATAGTATCGATTTTGCAATAGACAAGGATACCTTCTATTAAATCCTTGTACATGATGTTAAATTTGCTAATGAATCTATGTAACAATGACGCCCTTACTTTTCTAGGAATAGTGGCTTTGTCTTCATCTTAAGCCAATTATTGAAAAGGGGACATGTCATAGTAAATATAAAGGATTTATGTGGCTACTAGAGTGTATACATGTACTAGCACATTTTACCCAACATGTCTTCTTCTGTAATTCATTATATGTTCTACAAGGTATCCTAGCTTGGGATTTCCCATTAGCTTATGGGTTGTGTAAATCCTTAAGAAAATTGGGTCTAAGCACCTAAACAATAAATTAAATCATGTATGATTTGGTAATGATAATGGGTCCATTAATAATACCTTAATCTAAAGAATTTGATAAATTTGATTATAAATTTAACTTAGTTCCTCTTAAATTGAGAAGATAAACTCAAGATTCAAATGAGATAAGAATTTGTTCCTTAATTAACCATTCACATCTCCAAGATCTACATAGAAGATATTTCCACGTCTTTTTTTATTAGGTTACAAACTATCCTTTCATATTCTAACAAATGCAGCATCATTGTACACACTCAATTTCATTTAATTTTCTTGATTCCTCTGCTTCTAAATTTTGAATCTTGATATCCATGTAAAATTTGAAATCGTGATTAAATACATTAAACATGGATTTTAAGTTCCACCAAATTCAAAATATTCACTTATAAACACATGGTTATAAATTAATTGGCTTGAATAATATCCTCGGGTTCATTGCATGCCTCACTTTCCCAACTCTATTTATTAATAGATGTGAAGTCTCTTAATTGAATAGGGTCCATTGGAAATTCTAGGTAAAACATAGATTTGACATTCAAACATGAGATCCATTATAAAATATTTTTAAACCAATACTAGTCCAACCACGCACTCAAAGATTAGCATTATTTTCCACTAGACTTGAGTTCCTTTATAAATGAGCTTGTATAAATGTCTTATGTCTACAAAATTCTCAAGAGGTTTATTATATTTCAAATATAAATATGAGAATGTGAGTTAATTATGTTTAATAAACTTTTTGCCTCCACCACTCATTGAGGAACCACAAACTTAAAATGTCTAGTTTAAAAAATGCACTTGATTGCATATCAACTGACTTTAATAGCTAGTTCAAGTTCATAAATACCTCAGTCTTAAAACCATACTATCTACCAAACTTGAGACTAACAAGTAAAATATAAATTTAATTTTTCATCTTGAGTTCAAGGAAATAATGGAATTCAAATATTATGCAAAACATGGATGTGACGTTGTGGGTTAGTGACCTCAAGTAAAGCACTTTGGTTCCACTACACACTTGAACTTAAAATGTATTTACTAAGAAATATGAGAATATGATTTAAATGGAATTAATAACACATCAAATTTGCAACTAGAAACGAGCCAAGATTACATGGAAATAATGTTTTTTGAAGACAAAGCCATGTAATATAATCAACTCAAAAGATACACAAGAATCATAGATTCAAGAGAAATAAAAGACACTTCGACCAAGATATTATGATTGTTGATGTCAACCACCTCCTAGGAGCACAACTTGCAAATAAATCTTCACAGACAAGAGAAGCACTATGCTATTTCACTAGAGATGAAAATATATTCAAATGAAATATAGAATACATAATGTACAAGCTTTTTAAAGCCGTGAAAAATGTGACAGGTGAACAACTACCCAATACGAGAAAAAACCACCTACGTGATTAACCATAAGTGAAAACTTAACACTACACTAACATCCCCCTTAAGTGCAAACTTGGGGAGAATTATTATGCAAAATGAAGATGCAAGATGGGTCTCGGCTACAAGGTCGTGTTAGGTACCCATTTACAACTGCAAATGCAAGAAATAAATCTCTCACAACTAGAGAAAAGGAGATAAACACTGTGGGAAAAAACCCCTCTCCAAAAGAGAGAAAAAGAAAAACAAGATGCATGGATGGAGGACTTAGTAACACCCCCTAAGGACTACATACATCATGTATATGCAATCAATGATCCCCCCCCCATAAGAGGGAAAGAGAGCCCCCCACAATGTGTAATCATCTACAAAAATGGCAAGTGTCTGAAGACAAAACATGATCCAATGTCAACAAACAACTTGTCTCCCTTTTGGAAGAAACAAAACCAAATACAAATGCAAGAATGCTTCCCATTCTAGATAGGAATTAGCAAGTGAAATCCAAATTTAGGATGATAATGTCTATGGAATCAACTCATGTGGAACGCCAAGACCTTGGAAGATGATGCCACAAACCAATCAAGAACATGCCCAATCACAATAGAAGGTGACAAACAAGGTACCACTGGAAATTGATTTTGAACATTCTCCAAAGATAGAGATGGAGTGACTACAATTGTACCACAACTATATCATCAAATAGGAAAATTAATCTCTCAAATGTGTCTTTCAAGTTTGAAATGTGAGATTCCACAAACAATGAACCAATGTCCGACAAATAGGAATCCCAATCAGGAAGACAATGATAATCCCATTGTTTAGGAATGATGGAAGTACTTAATGAAGGTGGATCAACTATCTCTAACAAAGAATTAAGAACCTCTAAAGCAACTGCAACCTCATCTAAAGTCTCAAAACCTCCAAAGGATCACAAGAATGATTTATCTTCTTTGAAGAACAAAGAGACACACTAGTATTGGAAAGAGGACCATCGAAAGATGGTGAAGTATCAGGATCTCCATATGATTCTCGAATGTAAGTCCAAAGAGCATAAGGGCACTCAAAATGAGCAATTGAATCCAAAAGGTCATCATCATTTATATGCTCATAAATAACTCTAAAGAATCTAGCCCTATATCCTTTCCAAATCATATACCACAACGTGTGCCTGTAATAGGAACTTCATTATACAAATATGGCAATAGATTCTACTCACTAAGATGAGTGAGAATAAAATCATTCCATTGCCTAAAGTTCCCTTTCTCCAAAGAAACCATTATAACTGATTCTTCAAAAATTTCAAAGATAGTGCTTTCACAAGTATAAAAACTTCCAAAAAAAGAACTACAAAGTTAAAAAACCTAATTTTGTGCAAAAATCGTACTATTCAAGCACCATGATCTTCGGGGCACAAGAATCCACATAATTGCCAAGCACAAACCACCTCACAGAGCACACAAAGATTTCTAAATGTTGTATAAATTCTAAATGTTGTATAGATTTCTCTCATCCATTGGGATCCAAAGATTGTACCCTTCCACACCAACACCATATCCAATTACGATGTACACATAATTGTCTTATTATCCAGCTTTGAGCACTTCTCCTTAGACACATGAGCATGTGACTCACAATCAAAAACATGAAGATGTTGCAATGAAGGATGTATTCCCATCCAAGCCTCCATAAGTTGTATCCATAAGAGTTGATTTACGAGACATGTTAACCAGGTAACAAGTTGTAATAACCACTTCTACCTATAAATTATACTCCAAGCTAACCCCACTAAGCATACTCATATCCCTCTCCATCAACGTCATATTCGTTCTCTATGCAACTCTATTTATCTAATATGTATATGGATTTTTCATATGTCTCTCTATCCTATGCTCCTTATAAAATTTATCAAAATGTATTGAACAAAACTCACAACCATTGTCAATTCTCAAAATCCCAATCTTCCTACTAAAGTAATTTTCTATATGAGCCAAGTAAAATCTATAAAACAATTAAAGACTTCATATTTACTTCTAAGGAAATACAGATATTTCCTTTCAAAATAGTCATCTATGAAAGATACATAAGGGTAAATGCAAGAAGATGAGTCCATGAAATGTGGAAGTTTTTGCCTTAGAAAATAACTCGAAATCGGTTTCAAGAAAACGGGATCACGTTTTTTAATAAACCAGGATCATGTTTAGGTTTGGGGTCCCGAGCCTAAACGGGGTCCTGTTTTGAAAATTTTTCAAAAATGGAAATTTCTATTTTTAGAAACTTTTCAAAATAGGGTCCCGCTTTTGAAAATTTTCCAAAAATGAAAATTTCCATTTTTGGCAATTTTTGAAACGGGATCTCGTTTTAGACAGGATCCTGTTTTTTAAAAATATGAATTTTTGGTTGGGTTTGTGCTTTGTTTCTTGGTTCGGAAAAAGCATTAGGGATCTGAACCTAGGCCTTCAACCTAGTTTGACCTGCAAGTTGAAGGTATTGACAATGTCACAAAAAAAAGTGACTTTGGACATATGGCTGACGAGTTTTTTGCATAATTTTTTGATGAAATTAAAATCTAGTATAGATGAAATAGTGTAGATTCCAAATATGTAATTTTTTTACAATTGGATTAGTTTTTCTATTTTTCAATTAACTTTTGATGAAATTGGTCCATAAACTTGAAATATAGGGTTTTTTACTATTTTAATAACTTTTTATTAAAATACTCTTTTGTAAAACAAATTGCACAGAAATGTACTTTAGACAATTCTTTTCAATTTCGAAAAAAAAAATCAAAACATAATAAGTTTAGGTCATCTTATGAGTGGCATACACAATGATTTTCAAAATGACAAATATGGCTAATAAAAATTTAACAAACAAAAATATTCAATAAAAAATTACAAAAAAATATCGAAAACATGCTTCAGTGAGTTACAAATCTTTTCCCAAAAGGATTTAGAAAAATACGATAATTTAGGTCAAAATATGGATGACGTACACGTGCATGGTATGATAAAAAAAAAAAGTGACTTTTAAACAATGGTTTTTAGAAACGCCTATTGAAAATCAATTTGTAGCATCTGGGTATTGAAATAAATTAAATATTTGGAACTAGACTCTAATTACTACATTTTATGATCAGTGACTTTTTTCAAGATTGCATCTCTAAGTGCTTCAAATTTTAAGGTTAAATGTGTCAAATTCTAAAAATCAAGGAAAACACTTTCACCTTTTGGCCAAAAAGTGGACTCAACTTCTTGCCAGCACCGATAATACAAAGGTTTTGAAATAGAATAAACATTTATGTATAATACCAAATACATATAAATGAATCAAGTCCAACACCCTAGAAGATTTTTGAAAAGTATAATAAAACTAAATGTGATTTTGTTTACCATATATGTAATTTTCACAAAAATCAAACTCAAGACTACAACCATTTATACCCTCTACAAGATTCTTATTTTTCAAGGTCCTTAGACCTTTCTCACCTAGAAAACCCATTGTCTAATGATGCAACATTATCTTCTCTACAAGTAACTTAGTATCTAAAGAAAGACCACCCTTTGGTACCCACAAAGTACAACCATCGAAAGTAGATGCAACACTCCTCGTTTCCAGTTTCAATGGTGAAGGTGTATATTCTATAGATATCCTCACTATAGCCATAGAAGGGCTATTGCACTAAATGATGCCTACATCCAATTGAAACAAATTTCCCACACCTTAGTGAACACCATATAGCTCCTCACACCATCTTACACTCTCCATTAAAGAACACAACTTGCACACCCACATCATTAAAAATTTTGACTAAAAGTAGGCTTTTTACAAAACCAAGGATGTGCAAACCTCCATTGATCCCCTTCACATTTTCATTAGGGAATAAAATCAATACTCTTCCATAGCCAACAATCTTCAAGTGAGAGTCTTCAAAGTATGTGCCTTCCTACCACCACATTCTTTGTACTTTGAAAACCAACCTTGATGTGAGGTCATGTGAAAGGAAGCTCTAAAATCTCTCAACCACACAACTTTTGATGCATGTGTTGTTAAGGCCATGACAAAACCATCACCATCATTCTAAGATTTTTCAAATTCATCTAAATCATTTTTCTTTTTCTTTTTTCTTCTCCTTGAAATCTCTTTTGAAATAACTAGACTGTAATAAGATAGTTTGAATTGGAGGATTACATTTAATGTATGTACTTCTTATAGCATCTATAAGACTCTTAACTTATAATATTTATCATTATAATATAAAATGAAAGATAATTTATAAAGTTTAACTTTATAAATAAATTACTTGTTTATTAATTAAATTTATAATCAAAAGTTATAACATGAAAGGTTGTGACGTATTCACCAATCCCTTAGATTGTTGTAAACAAAGGAAATCATAGTGAAAGGATATGTTACATTGTGAATACATGACATATATTGGTATATGCAAGAGGCAAAACTACATGAGAGGTTTGTTAATGAATGCATTGTTTGTGCATGTGAGGTCATCGTAGAGAGAAAGGAGGGAAGAAGATACTATAAATTTCAAATCTGTGATATGTTTGTGGATTTAAATAGTATTATAAGTTTCTTAAAATAATGGATGATTTTAATGGGATTTTTATCAACAATGGTTTTCCACATATAAACAATGTGCTCTTTGTGTAGGTTATTTTTTACTTTTGTATTGTTTTCTATTTATTTCATAATTAGTTGCCAATAGATCTTGGTTTTGAATATGTCAAAGCTAATTTAGTCTTTATTAATCATTTTACAGGTATAATAGTTGCATTAAATAATTATGGTTGAATTCAATTAACATCATTTGTTCAGATTTTAGTTTAAACTTGTTTTAGGTGGCTCGAATGAAATTACACTAGCTTTTTCAATAGAATCCACCTATTAGTGTGATTTCAGATTAACCATCTAAACAAGTTAAAGCTTAAAATGTGTTGTTTAAGCTTACCTACTTCAATGCCTCATTTCGCTAATGGGTAAATTAGTCATTACCATCATGGGGATGGGCAGAGCAAAGAAAGACATTTTCTCTCCAAAACATTTTTGACAGAAACAAAGAAAGGATGCTGGAAAGGATTTAGAGGCAATGGTTGTGGAGTTTTTGAGAAAAAAAATCTAGTCTATTGTGATAAAATTGTTAGAATTCAAATCATGGTCCCCTTTAAAAAAACAACTATTTTCTTCCCTATCAATGTGTTCTCCTCCTCAACAAAATTCACACCAGTCTGCTCTCTATTCTGCTTAGGAACTACAGCTTTTATTAACTCTATATCATATTAAAGATCCTAGATTCTCTTTTGGAGATCTAGCGATGCCTGAAATAAATTAATTAATGTAGGATCTCTACAGCTTTTATTAACTCTATATCATATTAAAGACCCTAGATTCTCTTTTGGAGATCTAGCGATGCCTGAAATAAATTAATTAATGTAGGATCTCTACAGCTTTTATTAACTCTATATCATATTAAAGATCCTAGATTCTCTTTTGGAGATCTAGTGATGCCTGAAATAAATTAATTAATGTAGGATCTCTTTTAATCAAAGCAGCCATTAGATTCCACAGAAGAAGAATATAAGGGCCCCTAGTTAAATCAGAATAACAACTTAAAGCCTCCAACTGGGCATTAACATTATAACACATAAAAATATTGCGTGGAAGGTTCTTTATGTGTAAAAGGTTCCCTATGACTTCATCTTTTTTCAATAACCATGGTTGCATAGGAGCCACTTTATTTTCTTAACTATGCAACTCTCTCCAAAGCTTCCCTTTTGAACTTAAAAAAAATCTTTCTCCAGCCAAGTCTTTTCCACTTTGAATGATGAGCCATGGCCTTATCCATGCCTTGTCTATTAACATTATGTACGTTGTGGTCGGCTCCATGGAAATAGCTAGTGCATTTGCTCCAATGCACCAGCTATATAAGCTCTTCCCTACCCATGGGTGTCACCAAAGCTACAGACAATTGAAGAAAATGTATTC
>VDFB02254966.1:0-20437 GCA_007258455.2 Sequoia sempervirens | reverse complement strand
CAAGGATACCTTCTATTAAATCCTTGTACATGATGTTAAATTTGCTAATGAATCTATGTAACAATGACGCCCTTACTTTTCTAGGAATAGTGGCTTTGTCTTCATCTTAAGCCAATTATTGAAAAGGGGACATGTCATAGTAAATATAAAGGATTTATGTGGCTACTAGAGTGTATACATGTACTAGCACATTTTACCCAACATGTCTTCTTCTGTAATTCATTATATGTTCTACAAGGTATCCTAGCTTGGGATTTCCCATTAGCTTATGGGTTGTGTAAATCCTTAAGAAAATTGGGTCTAAGCACCTAAACAATAAATTAAATCATGTATGATTTGGTAATGATAATGGGTCCATTAATAATACCTTAATCTAAAGAATTTGATAAATTTGATTATAAATTTAACTTAGTTCCTCTTAAATTGAGAAGATAAACTCAAGATTCAAATGAGATAAGAATTTGTTCCTTAATTAACCATTCACATCTCCAAGATCTACATAGAAGATATTTCCACGTCTTTTTTTATTAGGTTACAAACTATCCTTTCATATTCTAACAAATGCAGCATCATTGTACACACTCAATTTCATTTAATTTTCTTGATTCCTCTGCTTCTAAATTTTGAATCTTGATATCCATGTAAAATTTGAAATCGTGATTAAATACATTAAACATGGATTTTAAGTTCCACCAAATTCAAAATATTCACTTATAAACACATGGTTATAAATTAATTGGCTTGAATAATATCCTCGGGTTCATTGCATGCCTCACTTTCCCAACTCTATTTATTAATAGATGTGAAGTCTCTTAATTGAATAGGGTCCATTGGAAATTCTAGGTAAAACATAGATTTGACATTCAAACATGAGATCCATTATAAAATATTTTTAAACCAATACTAGTCCAACCACGCACTCAAAGATTAGCATTATTTTCCACTAGACTTGAGTTCCTTTATAAATGAGCTTGTATAAATGTCTTATGTCTACAAAATTCTCAAGAGGTTTATTATATTTCAAATATAAATATGAGAATGTGAGTTAATTATGTTTAATAAACTTTTTGCCTCCACCACTCATTGAGGAACCACAAACTTAAAATGTCTAGTTTAAAAAATGCACTTGATTGCATATCAACTGACTTTAATAGCTAGTTCAAGTTCATAAATACCTCAGTCTTAAAACCATACTATCTACCAAACTTGAGACTAACAAGTAAAATATAAATTTAATTTTTCATCTTGAGTTCAAGGAAATAATGGAATTCAAATATTATGCAAAACATGGATGTGACGTTGTGGGTTAGTGACCTCAAGTAAAGCACTTTGGTTCCACTACACACTTGAACTTAAAATGTATTTACTAAGAAATATGAGAATATGATTTAAATGGAATTAATAACACATCAAATTTGCAACTAGAAACGAGCCAAGATTACATGGAAATAATGTTTTTTGAAGACAAAGCCATGTAATATAATCAACTCAAAAGATACACAAGAATCATAGATTCAAGAGAAATAAAAGACACTTCGACCAAGATATTATGATTGTTGATGTCAACCACCTCCTAGGAGCACAACTTGCAAATAAATCTTCACAGACAAGAGAAGCACTATGCTATTTCACTAGAGATGAAAATATATTCAAATGAAATATAGAATACATAATGTACAAGCTTTTTAAAGCCGTGAAAAATGTGACAGGTGAACAACTACCCAATACGAGAAAAAACCACCTACGTGATTAACCATAAGTGAAAACTTAACACTACACTAACATCCCCCTTAAGTGCAAACTTGGGGAGAATTATTATGCAAAATGAAGATGCAAGATGGGTCTCGGCTACAAGGTCGTGTTAGGTACCCATTTACAACTGCAAATGCAAGAAATAAATCTCTCACAACTAGAGAAAAGGAGATAAACACTGTGGGAAAAAACCCCTCTCCAAAAGAGAGAAAAAGAAAAACAAGATGCATGGATGGAGGACTTAGTAACACCCCCTAAGGACTACATACATCATGTATATGCAATCAATGATCCCCCCCCCATAAGAGGGAAAGAGAGCCCCCCACAATGTGTAATCATCTACAAAAATGGCAAGTGTCTGAAGACAAAACATGATCCAATGTCAACAAACAACTTGTCTCCCTTTTGGAAGAAACAAAACCAAATACAAATGCAAGAATGCTTCCCATTCTAGATAGGAATTAGCAAGTGAAATCCAAATTTAGGATGATAATGTCTATGGAATCAACTCATGTGGAACGCCAAGACCTTGGAAGATGATGCCACAAACCAATCAAGAACATGCCCAATCACAATAGAAGGTGACAAACAAGGTACCACTGGAAATTGATTTTGAACATTCTCCAAAGATAGAGATGGAGTGACTACAATTGTACCACAACTATATCATCAAATAGGAAAATTAATCTCTCAAATGTGTCTTTCAAGTTTGAAATGTGAGATTCCACAAACAATGAACCAATGTCCGACAAATAGGAATCCCAATCAGGAAGACAATGATAATCCCATTGTTTAGGAATGATGGAAGTACTTAATGAAGGTGGATCAACTATCTCTAACAAAGAATTAAGAACCTCTAAAGCAACTGCAACCTCATCTAAAGTCTCAAAACCTCCAAAGGATCACAAGAATGATTTATCTTCTTTGAAGAACAAAGAGACACACTAGTATTGGAAAGAGGACCATCGAAAGATGGTGAAGTATCAGGATCTCCATATGATTCTCGAATGTAAGTCCAAAGAGCATAAGGGCACTCAAAATGAGCAATTGAATCCAAAAGGTCATCATCATTTATATGCTCATAAATAACTCTAAAGAATCTAGCCCTATATCCTTTCCAAATCATATACCACAACGTGTGCCTGTAATAGGAACTTCATTATACAAATATGGCAATAGATTCTACTCACTAAGATGAGTGAGAATAAAATCATTCCATTGCCTAAAGTTCCCTTTCTCCAAAGAAACCATTATAACTGATTCTTCAAAAATTTCAAAGATAGTGCTTTCACAAGTATAAAAACTTCCAAAAAAAGAACTACAAAGTTAAAAAACCTAATTTTGTGCAAAAATCGTACTATTCAAGCACCATGATCTTCGGGGCACAAGAATCCACATAATTGCCAAGCACAAACCACCTCACAGAGCACACAAAGATTTCTAAATGTTGTATAAATTCTAAATGTTGTATAGATTTCTCTCATCCATTGGGATCCAAAGATTGTACCCTTCCACACCAACACCATATCCAATTACGATGTACACATAATTGTCTTATTATCCAGCTTTGAGCACTTCTCCTTAGACACATGAGCATGTGACTCACAATCAAAAACATGAAGATGTTGCAATGAAGGATGTATTCCCATCCAAGCCTCCATAAGTTGTATCCATAAGAGTTGATTTACGAGACATGTTAACCAGGTAACAAGTTGTAATAACCACTTCTACCTATAAATTATACTCCAAGCTAACCCCACTAAGCATACTCATATCCCTCTCCATCAACGTCATATTCGTTCTCTATGCAACTCTATTTATCTAATATGTATATGGATTTTTCATATGTCTCTCTATCCTATGCTCCTTATAAAATTTATCAAAATGTATTGAACAAAACTCACAACCATTGTCAATTCTCAAAATCCCAATCTTCCTACTAAAGTAATTTTCTATATGAGCCAAGTAAAATCTATAAAACAATTAAAGACTTCATATTTACTTCTAAGGAAATACAGATATTTCCTTTCAAAATAGTCATCTATGAAAGATACATAAGGGTAAATGCAAGAAGATGAGTCCATGAAATGTGGAAGTTTTTGCCTTAGAAAATAACTCGAAATCGGTTTCAAGAAAACGGGATCACGTTTTTTAATAAACCAGGATCATGTTTAGGTTTGGGGTCCCGAGCCTAAACGGGGTCCTGTTTTGAAAATTTTTCAAAAATGGAAATTTCTATTTTTAGAAACTTTTCAAAATAGGGTCCCATTTTGAAAATTTTCCAAAAATGAAAATTTCCATTTTTGGCAATTTTTGAAACGGGATCTCGTTTTAGACAGGATCCTGTTTTTTAAAAATATGAATTTTTGGTTGGGTTTGTGCTTTGTTTCTTGGTTCGGAAAAAGCATTAGGGATCTGAACCTAGGCCTTCAACCTAGTTTGACCTGCAAGTTGAAGGTATTGACAATGTCACAAAAAAAAGTGACTTTGGACATATGGCTGACGAGTTTTTTGCATAATTTTTTGATGAAATTAAAATCTAGTATAGATGAAATAGTGTAGATTCCAAATATGTAATTTTTTTACAATTGGATTAGTTTTTCTATTTTTCAATTAACTTTTGATGAAATTGGTCCATAAACTTGAAATATAGGGTTTTTTACTATTTTAATAACTTTTTATTAAAATATTCTTTTGTAAAACAAATTGCACAGAAATGTACTTTAGACAATTCTTTTCAATTTCAAAAAAAAAAATCAAAACATAATAAGTTTAGGTCATCTTATGAGTGGCATACACAATGATTTTCAAAATGACAAATATGGCTAATAAAAATTTAACAAACAAAAATATTCAATAAAAATTATAAAAAAATATCAAAACATGCTTCAGTGAGTTACAAATCTTTTCCCAAAAGGATTTAGAAAAATACGATAATTTAGGTCAAAATATGGATGACGTACACGTGCATGGTATGATAAAAAAAAAAAGTGACTTTTAAACAATGGTTTTTAGAAACGCCTATTGAAAATCAATTTGTAGCATCTGGGTATTGAAATAAATTAAATATTTGGAACTAGACTCTAATTACTACATTTTATGATCAGTGACTTTTTTCAAGATTGCATCTCTAAGTGCTTCAAATTTTAAGGTTAAATGTGTCAAATTCTAAAAATCAAGGAAAACACTTTCACCTTTTGGCCAAAAAGTGGACTCAACTTCTTGCCAGCACCGATAATACAAAGGTTTTGAAATAGAATAAACATTTATGTATAATACCAAATACATATAAATGAATCAAGTCCAACACCCTAGAAGATTTTTGAAAAGTATAATAAAACTAAATGTGATTTTGTTTACCATATATGTAATTTTCACAAAAATCAAACTCAAGACTACAACCATTTATACCCTCTACAAGATTCTTATTTTTCAAGGTCCTTAGACCTTTCTCACCTAGAAAACCCATTGTCTAATGATGCAACATTATCTTCTCTACAAGTAACTTAGTATCTAAAGAAAGACCACCCTTTGGTACCCACAAAGTACAACCATCGAAAGTAGATGCAACACTCCTCGTTTCCAGTTTCAATGGTGAAGGTGTATATTCTATAGATATCCTCACTATAGCCATAGAAGGGCTATTGCACTAAATGATGCCTACATCCAATTGAAACAAATTTCCCACACCTTAGTGAACACCATATAGCTCCTCACACCATCTTACACTCTCCATTAAAGAACACAACTTGCACACCCACATCATTAAAAATTTTGACTAAAAGTAGGCTTTTTACAAAACCAAGGATGTGCAAACCTCCATTGATCCCCTTCACATTTTCATTAGGGAATAAAATCAATACTCTTCCATAGCCAACAATCTTCAAGTGAGAGTCTTCAAAGTATGTGCCTTCCTACCACCACATTCTTTGTACTTTGAAAACCAACCTTGATGTGAGGTCATGTGAAAGGAAGCTCTAAAATCTCTCAACCACACAACTTTTGATGCATGTGTTGTTAAGGCCATGACAAAACCATCACCATCATTCTAAGATTTTTCAAATTCATCTAAATCATTTTTCTTTTTCTTTTTTCTTCTCCTTGAAATCTCTTTTGAAATAACTAGACTGTAATAAGATAGTTTGAATTGGAGGATTACATTTAATGTATGTACTTCTTATAGCATCTATAAGACTCTTAACTTATAATATTTATCATTATAATATAAAATGAAAGATAATTTATAAAGTTTAACTTTATAAATAAATTACTTGTTTATTAATTAAATTTATAATCAAAAGTTATAACATGAAAGGTTGTGACGTATTCACCAATCCCTTAGATTGTTGTAAACAAAGGAAATCATAGTGAAAGGATATGTTACATTGTGAATACATGACATATATTGGTATATGCAAGAGGCAAAACTACATGAGAGGTTTGTTAATGAATGCATTGTTTGTGCATGTGAGGTCATCGTAGAGAGAAAGGAGGGAAGAAGATACTATAAATTTCAAATCTGTGATATGTTTGTGGATTTAAATAGTATTATAAGTTTCTTAAAATAATGGATGATTTTAATGGGATTTTTATCAACAATGGTTTTCCACATATAAACAATGTGCTCTTTGTGTAGGTTATTTTTTACTTTTGTATTGTTTTCTATTTATTTCATAATTAGTTGCCAATAGATCTTGGTTTTGAATATGATATCAAAGCTAATTTAGTCTTTATTAATCATTTTACAGGTATAATAGTTGCATTAAATAATTATGGTTGAATTCAATTAACATCATTTGTTCAGATTTTAGTTTAAACTTGTTTTAGGTGGCTCGAATGAAATTACACTAGCTTTTTCAATAGAATCCACCTATTAGTGTGATTTCAAATAACCATCTAAACAAGTTAAAGCTTAAAATGTGTTGTTTAAGCTTACCTACTTCAATGCCTCATTTCGCTGATGGGTAAATTAGTCATTACCATCATGGGGATGGGTAGAGCAAAGAAAGACATTTTCTCTCCAAAACATTTTTGACAGAAACAAAGAAAGGATGCTGGAAAGGATTTAGAGGCAATGGTTGTGGAGTTTTTGAGAAAAAAAATCTAGTCTATTGTGATAAAATTGTTAGAATTCCAATCATGGTCCCCTTTAAAAAAACAACTATTTTCTTCCCTATCAATGTGTTCTCCTCAATAGAATTCACACCAGTCTACTCTCTATTCTGCTCAGGAACTACAGCTTTTATTAACTCTATATCATATTAAAGATCCTAGATTCTCTTTTGGAGATCTAGCGATGCCTGAAATAAATTAATTAATGTAGGATCTCTACAGCTTTTATTAACTCTATATCATATTAAAGACCCTAGATTCTCTTTTGGAGATCTAGCGATGCCTGAAATAATTAATTAATGTAGGATCTCTACAGCTTTTATTAACTCTATATCATATTAAAGATCCTAGATTCTCTTTTGGAGATCTAGTGATGCCTGAAATAAATTAATTAATGTAGGATCTCTTTTAATCAAAGCAGCCATTAGATTCCACAGAAGAAGAATATAAGGGCCCCTAGTTAAATCAGAATAACAACTTAAAGCCTCCAACTGGGCATTAACATTATAACACATAAAAATATTGCGTAGAAGGTTCTTTATGTGTAAAAGGTTCCCTATGACTTCATCTTTTTTCAATAACCATGGTTGCATAGGAGCCACTTTATTTTCTTAACTATGCAACTCTCTCCAAAGCTTCCCTTTTGAACTTAAAAAAAATCTTTCTCCAACCAAGTCTTTTCCACTTTGAATGATGAGCCATGGCCTCATCCATGCCTTGTTTGTTAACATTATGTACGTTGTGGTCGGCTCCATGGAAATAGCTAGTGCATTTGCTCCAATGCACCAACTATATAAGCTCTTCCCTACCCATGGTTGTCGCCAAAGCTACAGACAATTGAAGAAAATGTATTCTGCAATGCATGGTTAAGACCAGGATTGTTGCATTACAATGTGTAGAAATAACGTCCCTCCTAAATGCTAAATTATCTCTCGTTGTTTGTTGTATGCTTGGTACTAAAAAACGCCATAAGTGTTAACAGAGGATTATAAGTACAGAAGGGATATTGACATGGAAGAGTGGAACCCAGCCAAAAAAAGCATTCATGTGTTCGTTAAGATCAATTGTCATGGCCCGATGGATTCACAAGTTTTGAACTACTACACGAGCTTATTTTACAAGATGGGATTTACATTCTACTAATGGGCGTCACGGGTCTGCTATTACGATAGAAAGATTACAACATCAATTAGCATGCTACAAGCATAACTTGGTCAAGCGTTAGGGTCATTGTGCCTACCATTAATTCATATGAATTATGTAACGAGGGAGTGGCAGAAAGTTTATCATTTTAATCATGATCTTAAAGACATGTTCATTAGTCTTTTCGAGAATCATATTTTTTGTCGTTCTAGTCAGTTAGTATGGTTGGCTGTGAAGATGCATGGTTTCCCTTACCAAAAAGAAAATAAATATTGTCGACAAGGGATTCTTTCTTATTTGAGTAGTTTCTTTTTTTTTATAAAAATAAATTGGATTATATTGATATTGATAATTTTTATATAATATATTATAATATTATGGAGGATTATATATTGAAATTAGAAGTCATTTTTTATTACATTTATGAATAAAGGGATCTAATTCATGAAAGTTATCTAAGAATTGAATCTAACTCAATCATGCTTTCTAAAGATTTGAATTTTGCAGATGGCATAATCAAGAAACACACCATCGTCCTCACCAATTAAACTACAGCCCTTCCATAAACAACAAGTTTAGATTTCTAAATTTATGAAAGTCTAACAATTTTTCCATAGCTCGAAAGGTGGAGTGTGGAGTTGCTTTAAAGCAACTCGAGTTGGATTCTCAGCAACAACATATTTTTTTATTCATTAATAGAATGTTTCTGGTTTGTGAGGTTGAGATAAGACCGAGAGTGATTTTATGTGTGATTTAAAACTGAGTAATGTAAGGAAAGTTTATTTTCTTACACATTGATTTAAAACAGCTGAGGCTATATATGTAAGATTGTTGTAGCAAATCAGTATTGTATTTTCAAAAGGAAAGTTTGTTGTTAGGCTAAATAGAAGATCCAATATTTGCAGGTTTTTTCCCACACTAGAGTTTTATGTGTATATCTATGTTATTGTGTATCTGTGATTGGCTTCTTGTTATTTTTGCTTCCGTTGTTATTAGTTGTTAAATAACGCAATGTATTAATTGTTTTAAATTAGATAGATAAATTGTTTTGATTCTATTCTGTGAATTTATTGTGCAATTAATCTATAGCTGGGTTATAATAAATTAACATGGTATCAGAGCTCTAAACTCTAAATACGAAGCCAAGATTTGTGATGTAGATTTCAAAAAAAAAAAAGAATTTTCTCTCCAGTTTATTTTATGACTATGGCAACCAGTGTTCGATATGAAGACAGGCTTGAGGGTGCGTCTAACTTCTTACGATGGAAGGTTCGGATTACATCCGTTCTCAAGGAGAATAGGTTGTGGATCTATGCTAGTACAAAAGTGTCACCACCAACAAATGATCCTATTGCCTTAGATTCACATGAAGTCAAGGAGGCCAAGGTTCAAAGGATTATTCTTGATGGGGTATCTAATTCCTCATCTATCTAGGAAAGACACCACCAAGGAAATGTGGGATACACTCACAAAACTTTATCAAAGTCGTAAGATGATGCTCAAGGAAAAATTGCATAACACCAAGATGTCCAAAGGCGAGAGCGTGACCTCTTGTCCAAGTTGACACAGGTCAGGGATGAGTTGGTTGTTGATGGAGAGACAATTGTTGGAGATGAGTTGGTGTGTATAGCCTTGAATGGTTTGCACTAGGAAGTTTTTGTCAAGTGTGTTGTCGGTAGAGATCACCTACCCAACTAGGTGAGGCTTTGGGATGATTTTGTTCAAGAGGAGATCCATGAAGGTGCTCATGGAGGAGATCAAATGAAGAAGGGTCAAGACGAATAAAATATTGCTCTTGCAAGCAAGGGTAAGAAGAAATCCAATAAAGAGCAAACGGAAGGTTCTTCTTCCAAGAGTGGGAAGAAGAAAGATTTGAGCAAGATAAAATGTTTTTGTTGCCATCAGTTGGGTTACTATGCCAGTCAGTGTTCGAATAAGAAAACTAAGGACAAGCAGAAGAAGCAAGTTGTTGCTACAGCAGAGGTGGACAAGTTTGCATCACGATTCAAATGAGAATGAGTTTTCTCTCATTGCCTATCTCTTGAGTTCAATTTCCAACAAGGTATGGTATATTGTTAATGGGGGCTTCTTGCCACATGATGGGAGTCAAAGAATGTTTCACCAAGTTGGAGGAGAAAAAGTTGGATTTCTATATTAAGCTCAGATACAATGCCAAGTACCATGCAATTGGTGTTGGCATGGTCAAGTTTCAGAGGGAGTTTGGCAAACCTCTATTGGTGGAGGACATGTTGTATGTCCCTAGCATGACAAAGAATTTAATCTTTGTTTCTACTTTGGAAGACAAGGGTTACATCATGACCTTTGCGAGGGGGAAAGTCTATATTCGTCCTAAGGATTCTAAGGTTGCAAAAGTGATTGGAGTCAAGCATGGTAGCTTGTTTCAGTTACAGTTTGAGCCAGCACATGTATTGGTTAGTAGTTGTAGAGGACTAGGAGAATTGTAGCAAAGGAGGATGGCTCACCTTCACCATGGAGCACTTAATATTCTCAAGGAAATAGTGATGGGGTTGCCTAAGATGAAGACGGATAATCATGAGGTGTGTAAGGGTTGTGCTCTTGGGAAATGTGCCAAGACCAGTTTTCCAAGCAGCGACTCTAGATCCAAAGGGATTTTGGATCTTGTACACTCAGATGTGTGTGGGCCCATGACAATAGTATCCTTGAATGGGTACGAGTATTATGTTACTTTCATTGATGACTTCTCCAGGAAGACATGGATATATTTTCTAAAGAATAAAGATGAGCAGAGCAAGCAAGTTGAGCAAACTAATTAGGAGTCCAACAAATAATTCCTCAAACTTCAGTAATGCAAGCTAGAGAGCAGAGCAAGCAAGTCAAGCAAACTAATCAGAACGAGTCCAACAAATAATTCCTCAGCCTCATATTCCTATTACCGAGAAGAGGAGAAACAAGGTGGCTGAGCACACTAAGAGAGGCCTAGGAATATGTAACTGGTGATCCACAGGATTCAGTCAGATAGAGAAAGGCTCCCAAATGTTATTCTGAGTATGTGGCACTTATGAGTGAATTAATTGAAGTAGAGTCTTCCAGCTTTTAGGAGACGTCCCAACACAAAGTATGGAGGGATGCTATGGTGGAAGAGTATTCTTCCATCATGAAGAATAGTGTGTAGGAGGTAGTACCACGGCCAAAAGGTAAGTTTGTAGTGGGATCGAGATGGTTGTATAAGATTAAGCATGTTGTAGATGGTAGTGTGGAAAATTTCAAAGTCCGATTTGTGGCTAAGGGGTTTTCTCAAAAGGAAGGGATTGACGATGACGAGACTTTCGCTCCAATAGCCAGGTACTCATCCATAAGAGCTATCATTTCTATAGCAGCACAGATGGGTTGGAGGATTCACCAAATGGATGTAAAGATAGCCTTTCTCAATGGAGTAATTGAGGAAGAGATTTACATAGAACAACTAAGACGATTTGAAGCACATGGGAGGGATTCTCATGTATGCAAGTTGAAAAGAGCATTGTATGGGCTCAAGCAAGCTCCTAGGGCGTGGTATTCACGTATTGACAGTTACTTATAGAGTGTGGGCTTCATCAAGAGTGAGGTAGATCCAAACTTGTACTTTGTTCAGGTGAAGAGCGAACTTCTCATATTGGTGTTGTATGTTGATGACTTGTTTCTCACTGGATCAAAGGAGCTCATAGCACACTGCAAGTGAAATCTTGCAAGAGAGTTTGAAATGAAGGACTTGGGGTTGATGCACTACTTTCTAGGATTGGAGTTGTGGCAAAAAGAGGAAGAAATCTTCCTTGGAGAAGGGAAGTACTTAATTGATATCTTGAAGCGATTAAAGATGGAGAACTATAAGCCCATGTCTACGCCACTTATGACCAACTAGAAAAAGATTGATGCTTCTAGATCAGAGGCAGTGGACCCGACTTTATACAGACAGTTGATAGGCTCTCTTATATATCTGGTCAAACCACGCCAGACATTTGTTTTGCAGTGAACTCACTTAGTCAGTTTATGGTGGAACCTAAACGTGTGCACTAGACAGCTGTGAAGCATGTTTTGAGGTATCTCTAAAGCACAGTTGATTATGGGTTGAAGTATGTTCAGCAGGATGGGGTGAAGCTCGAGGGGTTTACCGATGCAAATTGGGTAGGCAATACAGCTGACCGAAAGAGCACTTCAAGGTGCAGTTTCAATTTAAGATCAAGAGCAGTCTCTTGGTACAGCAAAAAATAGAAGTCAGTTGCACTGAGTTCTACAGAGGCCGAGTATAGGGCAGCCAATATGGCTACATGTGAGGCTATCTAGCTTCGGAAACTTTTAGTTGGGCTCTTTGATCAGGAGCTAGATCCTATAGTCATTTACTGTGATAATCAGAGTTGTATCAAACTCTCTGAGATTCCAGTGTTTCATGACAAGTCAAAGCACATTAAGATCAAGTACCACTTCATCAGAGATTATGTGGAGAAGGGGACAACTTGAAGCTCCAATACATTCATACAAACAAACAGATAGTAGATACCCTGACCAAGGCCTTGATGAAGAGTAAGTTTGAATTCTTCAGGGATAAGTTGGGTGTTGTGCAGAACACCTTCCTCGCTAAGAGGGAGTGTTGATTTTTTTTGTACCTCAAAAGGTGGAGTGTGGAGTTGCTTTAAAGAAACTCGAGTTGGATTTTCAACAATGGATTTTTTTATTCATTAATAGAATGTTTCTAGTTTGTGAGGTTGAAATAAGACTGAAAGTGATTTTATGTGTGATTTAAAGCTGAGTAATGTAAGGAAAGTTTATTTTCTTGCACATTGATTTAAAATAGCTGAGGCTATATATGTAAGATTGTTGTAACAAATCAGAATTGTATTTTCAAAAGGAAAGTTTGTTGTTAGGCTAAATAGAAGATCCAACATTTGCAAGTTTTTCCCCACACTGGGGTTTCCTGGATATATCTATGTTATCGTGTATTTGTGATTGACTTCTTGTTATTTTTGTTTCTATTGTTATTAGTTGTTAAATAACCCAATGTATTAATTGTTTTAACTCAGATAGATAAATCGTTTTGATTCTATTACGTGAATTTATTGTGCAATTAATCTGTAGCTGGGTTATAATAAATTAACAAGTCATATACTAGATAAACTTGCCTCCTTAAAATATGGTCAGGGCTTTAAAACTTATGTTTTTATTGCTTGTGATTTCTTGTTTTTGTGTTATGATCTCTTGTAACCTTAGGTTTGAATTCATGTTTGTATTTCACTCCTTTATTACCATCTGGTGGGGTTTGTATTGTTTTACAATCAAAATATTATTGGACATGTTTTGTTTGTTTGTGAAAAGTTGAACTGATTGTTAGTTCTATAACTAGTTTGAATAGAGTAAGGAAGTGTTGTACCAATAGATTGCCAAATTCAAATAACAAAATGAAGTCCAATTACCTTATGTTTGATTCTTCGTTTGACTCATTTGTATTAAGAGAGGACAGTAGTATATATCCCGCTTTTTTCCTAGTCTCTTTGGCCCTATAAATACATCACTATGATGCTCAATTTATTATGTTTTGTACATACCTGACATGATCTTGAAAACTATCATCAATAAACATACCTCAATCCGTGATGGTTTTGACCAGCTCGCACTTCAATCATCAATTCATCTTAAACTGGACGTGGGTCTATGTTCCTCGTCCTCCTAATTTAAAAAGCTTTTCAAATTTCTAAACCAATTCTTACAGATATTTTGACTGTTACCCATCAACTTGCATGCCAAATTTCGAATTGAAAGCTTAAGCTCTTGTATTTAAAAACAAGCTCTAAGAGTCAATTTAAAACACATTAAAAAGCAGAATCACGATCAAGAAGAATCAATTGATAATCTAAGAGTCGATTTAAAACATATTAAAAAGCTTTGTCGAGAGCAACACTAAACTTTAATATCCCAGATATTACACTAGACATTTGCATCTTTTGTCTGTGTCTTCGATCATTGTGAAACTCACTCAAAAAATATGACTCGCTATTCAAGAGAGTTTCATACTTTCCCCTACATAAGAACGTTTCAACAGAGGCTGAAATCACAGACATACAAAGCATTCGGAAACAAAAATGCAGGTGCAGCCAAGTACCAAATAGGTCGGGAATCACAGAACAGATTCGTCATGACTACCCGCACGCAGACAAAGTGTCCAAGTCTTTTGTAAAGACAGTTCCCGATCATTTACTCAAAATCCAACACTAGATAATTTTTCAGTGAGAAAATTCAAAATTGTGAATAATTTATGCAGTTCTTATATGCAGCCAATGCACATGATAATTACAATATATTGCCATCTTAAACTAGTTGTAGAAAAATCCAGCAATCTTTCAGTAATTTCAAAGCTGTCTTACAAAGCATTTATGTCTTATATGTCAGGGTTTATCATTTAAATTATCTTTTAAAGGCTATTTTAGACTACTCGTTCCTATATAAATTCACCGTCAAGCAATGCGTAGCATCAGAAATAGACAAAAGAGTGGAAGCATACCGAGGACAAAAGATTGCAAAACCAGCATTGTAAGTTTTCCAGATTCTATCACTGTATTATCCATGGATGGAAATTGACAGCCATTTATACCTGTCAAAGGAAAATTCTAAGCCAGTTGTAAGTTGTAACTGCATTCCAATTTAAATTTTCAGTAAAACTGTAAGTACAGAGTATAATTTTTAATGTTTTCCTTTACTGAATTTTTTTAAATCTAACAGAAGCCATCACAGAGCTGCACTCGAATAAGCTCATACAATTTGTTTTGGACCATTTGCAAAACAACACGTTCTTGATGAAAAAATACTTGACCACTGCATTAACAAAATTCATATCAAATAAGCCACAATCAAGAAGATATCCTTAGTAGCAGATCAAAGGTTTTTCATCAGTTTAACCTATATAGCAAGGTGCAGATTGAATGCCCTGTTAAAAACTATCTAATTTTGAATGTGTCCAACATCTTCAATCAATCAGGAATCAACTTCCCTCTTGAAATTGATGTTTTAATTAAATGATGTAAAATATTATAAAAGATAAGATGAATGATAAGGTAAATCAAAGAAAGAGTGGCAAGGTTTCCAGCTATTTGGCAAGCCATTAATCTACCGACTGTTATAAATTAGTGGCAAGATTAAAGATAAAAACATTTTTGGCATTTCAAATCTGCCCAAGCCCCAAAACAAAAATCTAAGGTCTTTTGGACTTTTATTTGTCAAACTTACAGTTACAGTTAAGTAAAATTACAGCTGGTCGGGGTTCAGACCTAGGGTGAAGCAGTAACACGCTGGCCCAGTGTCAAAGAGATCCTCCACTCAAAACCCACAGGTGCCCCTTTCACCCATATTCTGAGAAAAATGGAGAAAGCATTCCATTACAATACAGACTGACCGGCAGTGATAAATAATGAACATTATATGATTGTATTTGTGACGTATAATAGTGGGCTCTGTCTCCCCATGTTTAAAAAAAAAGACAATTAATATAAAAACTGTGATTTCATAGCCCCTGGCTTAAAAAACCTTTGCCGTGCCAAAAAAGAAATGATGGCCAGTGAAAGGCTACCAAGGCAAAAAATAATAGTATTTTATGGTCTAAAAACTTAAAAGTAGGCCACATCCAGTCAAATTACAGGCCTGCTAGGACCACGATTTATTAATTAAAGATTTTAGATTTTCAGTTACACATATTTGGATATCAATATATATAGTGTTAGTAATGCGATGGGTTCAATAATTAGAATTGCAGTCAATTGTGATTATTCATATTAGTACTAGAATGAATTAATATTGTATCTTGTATATATTCATTTCACATATTAATCAAAATAATACCAAATATGTGACATTATGGGACCAATAGTTGTTCAAGTAAAAAAAACATAAATACATTCATGAACAAGTGAAATAAATATTTTTTTATGTCAAATAAAATATCTAAACTATCCACTATAAGTGTGTCATTTATAAAATTAAATGCTCATTTGATAAAATAAGACACTCATTTAAACAAGTATTGTTATCATAGTGAACAAATATTGTTCTTATGTGTACAACTATTGGGGTAGTAATGTACAAGCATTGGAGTATTTAATATTAATAGTTTGTCCTATCACAAATATAAAAGGTGAGCACACTAAATACCATATATTTTTTTAATAAATGTGAAAGATTTAAAAAAAAATTAGTGTTCAACTATTGGTCCATTTTTGTTTGATATAAGTTGTAATTTAAATAATTATGTGTTGTTTTTATAACAACAAATAGTTTTTATGTATTCAACTATTGGTCCATTTGTGTTGAATATAAAAGGTAGAGATAACCAAGATTTATAGTTACCAATAGGTATTTGGTCATTAGGTTGCGCAGTTTTATTTTAAATAATGTTATTCTACAAGAGCAACAAATCCTTATTTTTGTTAGGCTAATAGAGGTACCATGATTAAGTTTTGATCAGTCTTTGTAAATTCAAATTTTGGACTCTAGGTAGATGTGTTGATGTGGCTTAGGATTGCATGATGAGTCACACCTCAAAACTAGTTATAAGTAGATAGAGGCTAGTCCACATTTAAAAGCGAAGGTCCTACAATACTTATACCACCAATCAATGGCTACATGTGAGAGTTAACCCACATGAGGCCTACTAGCCCCTCTCCCTAGTTCCAACATTTTGTGCCTTCTTCAAGGAAATCACAATCTATTAATTTTAAAATTTTCCAGAGAGTTTTCCATTTCATCAAATGTCTTTTCAACATTCAAAATGCCAATATTCATAATAGCTACTAGTGGGACTAGAACGATGATAGAAATTTTATGTACCGTCAATTTCAGATACAAAAAGATTCCTACTTATCCTTGGTGCAAAATTTTCAATTTCTAGTATCTATTTTTCCAATCTCTGTGTAATTCTATGTTTCCAGCTTTACAATAGTATGTGAACTAAAAGTTCACCCTAAACTACTTTGCAACAATTGCAAACCAGGCCAACCTATTTGTTAGGAATCGTGATCCTTGAAAGCTCTCCATGCTCTTAAATAATTCTAACTCCTTTGTTAATGTTTCATAAAAATTTGAAAAGATGAGTATCATCCCTGTTAACCTATGTCTTATGGAATTTTCTGTTTGGTTATATATTTATGAGTAGACACCAACCACAGAAGAAAAATTTAGACGGTTGTTATTTACAAGAAATTCTGAGCCCATCAAAAACAAATTACGGTCTTTCGGCAGGACAATATCATTCCTTCTGGATGCAGAAATAATATCAGTAGTTTATAATTTTATCCCTTATTCGAATGGGCCAATATTTTGCAGTTGCAGGAGCCATGGAAAAGTTTGAAGCAGTCGCTGTCAAATTGCTATAAGATAACAGAACAGAATGGATAATGGAGATACAAGGATCAGGCCGGTTGGCAATGCATTTATGAGAAAAAGGTGAGCACATTCTCATACAAGTCTGAATGAGCAAGACTTGGACGTGCATGCAGAAGCTCAGCAAATTCTCCAAGGCTTAGCAAGCCAACAAATCACCCCAGGCTTGGGGAGTTTGATATCATGAATCAGCCAACCCCTATAAATATGATACTAAACAACTTATTCACTCTGTTTTCTCTCAAGTTTTTGTAGAACCTTTTATTCACTTTCTGTTTCGTGATTTTGAAAATTAAATCTAACTGCCATATTATAAGCAAACATCAAATTCATTTTGGACAAAAGAGTTAGACTTTTTAATGAATATTTCTTCAGCAGCAGATGCTAAATGGGAAGCATATTGCCTTATCAGTTTCAACTTTCCAACAACTGTGGCAAAAGGCTTAAGAACTACAATGCAGCAATGAAGGTATTTTACTAGACAATTCTTCATGCCAAGTTTTTCACAATCCTGGTTCAGTGGTCTCAAGGAGTCCAAGTCATGATACTATGCTCTTACTATGCAAATCCAACCATTAACATTGCAGCAGGATTCTTTTGTCATTGCAAAGGCCTGCACTACACATGATTATGCAAAACCATATTTATAACTCTAGCCATCTTTTATATTATTTGCCACCCTAATAATATGCTAAAGTAGTCAGAAAAACCTTTGCTCACATGAGTTATACCTGTGTTACCAGTTCGCTGGGCTTTGCCCCCCCGTTTGGGTCTAGTCCAGCCCAAATATGGGTCCAAATTCAGTCCACCTAGGGGACGTGTAGGGTCCTACTTATCGCTTGTGGGTCCGTCCAGGATGAACCCGGGCATACCCGTAGCAAATTTTACATGTTTCCATGCCTGGGTGGCCAATTTCACCCCTTTTTAAAGTTTTTTAACTTCTAATTTGGACCAAAAAGCAAAATTTGCTCACCCAAATCCTAAAACGTGATATCCAAGACATCATAAAGACAAATACAAACTCATTTCTAATATTATAAATGAAAAACAAAAATATTATTCATCCTTGCTAAACTTTTTTTCTTGCTTGCCATTGCATGAATAAAGTTAAAGATTGATGAGTGAGCATTCCAAACTGGCTGGTTTGTTATTCCTATGCATTTGCATTTGTTGCAAAGGAGATCGTAGAGGAAGATTTCTACAAAGGAGGTAGTTTTTTTTCGGTTTTTTATTTTTTTTCCTACATTTTTTTTTACAAATGAACTTTTGTTTCGTTTTGAAGTTTTTGTTTTGTTTTCATTCTTCTAAGAATCTATAACACATGCTTAATTTTTTAAATGAATTAAGTTGTATGTGTCAAGTGGTGGGGGTTATGTTTGGATTTGTGGTGGGTATGATGTTAGATATTCGAGCTCATACAGTCGAGTGAAAGGCCATTTGTGCAACATCCCTAGACTACACATCAAAACTTGCCCAAACAAAGATGGTAAACCCATTCCAAAATCACAAGTCATGGCATATATTAATGAACAAGAAAAAGCAGATCAAGCAATAGGCCATAAATCAAATCATCTTTTGTCATAAAAAAGATCTCAAGGAATGAAGCCCCCTCCACCGCCTTCTAATCTTAACCCTACAAAGTGCCACCCATTTTTGTCCACACCTAAAGAACATGTGGCCTTTACACATAAGAGATCAAAGGGACCATTGGAAATGGCATTTCAAAATGAAACTCGAGAGATTGTCGATCAACACATAGCAAGATCTCTCTATGCAAATGGATTGGCATTCAATGTTGTTTGCTCACCATATTGGTAACAAATGGTGAAAGCAATTAATGAGACTCCAAAAGGGTACAGGGTCTTGGGTGAGAAGGCACCTTATTGGAAAAAGAGATGAAGTTTGTAGAGAAGTCATTGATGCCCATAAGGCATTCGTGGGCCAAAACATGGGTGTCCATTGTTTCCAATAGATGAAAAGATGCAAGAAATCGCCCATTGATCAATGTTATTGTATTGTCCCCTAAAAGGAAAATATTTTTGAAAGCAATGGATTGTAAAGGGGAGGTAAAGGATGGTGAATTTATTACTAGCATTCTTTATCAAGCCATTGAGGAAGTCGGCCCTAGAAATGTTGTGCAAGTTATAACAAACAATGCGAAAAATTGCAGAGCAATTGGGGGAGCGTTATTCACACATTTTTTGGACACCTTGTGCTATTCACTCCTTCAACCTTATGCTACAAAAAATTGGCACCAAAATTGATTGGATCAAACAAGTATATGTTGAGGCTGAAGAGATCCAAATGTTCATCACCAACCACCATATGTCACAAGACATATTTAGAACATCCCCGAAACTGAAGCTGCTAAAGGTAAGTTAAGTATGTTTCACTTTAGTAAACTATTTAATTTTTGTAATTTTTTTTTTTTTAATTTTGATTTTTAAACAAGTTTCTAAGACCTATTTTGCCTCCAACACAATTGTGTTGAGACGACTTGTGAAGGTTCATGAGGCACTTTCTAACATAGTCATCAGCCCAATTTGGTCCATATGGAGGCAATCTATCACTACAAGGGCAGCCAAGGTTAAGAAAATGATCCTAGATGACATTTGGGGGATCGTGTTGAATATCTCCTCGGCTTCACCAAGCCCATATTGAGCATGATTTGTTATACCGATATGGATAGGCCTTGTTTGGGTGAGATATATGATGGCATTGACTCAATGGTTGAGAAGATGAAAGCCATCATAAATGAAAAAGAGCAAGATCTTAAAGGAACTTCCTTCAAACAACTACACAAAATCATTGAAGAGAGATGGAACAAATGACCACTCCACTACATCTTCTTGCCTTTGCATTGAGTCCCAAATATTATAGTGTTGAGCTCATTTCTATGTCAACAAGAATTGCCCCACATAGAGATGTTGAAGTCAGTCAAAGGTACAAGGCAGCACTTCACAAACTCTTTCATAGATCATGACATGTGAGATGCAATGAGGATTGAGTTCATGGATTTTGTACACTTCGACTTTAATATTGATGCTCTTTG
>VDFB02254964.1:0-99958 GCA_007258455.2 Sequoia sempervirens | reverse complement strand
ATGTGGATGTTTAGATTTATGCATTTTTACTTTGGCATCCAAAGTGCTTTTAATAGAAATGGGATGGGTATGAGGAGATGGATGATGTGGAGGAAACATGAATGGAGTGATGGAGGAAGTGTAGGTACATGCCTTTGTTGATCCTAATTGGAGAACATGAGAGTGGGATTTTTATGATGGGTGATATGGATAGGTGATGGATGGATAAAAGGATGAATAGGACAAGAGGGAGGAGGTGATTTTGGAATATAAGGGCCCAAAATGGACTTAGTACTTGGAGGATGTGTGATGGTGGATGGAGGGACATAAGGACCCAAAATGGATTTGGAGGATGAAGGAGGAATATGGATGGTTGTCTTGAGGTAATATGATGGAGAAGGGGGGAATGGAAATGAATGGTTTGGTAGAGTGATTGGAAGAGCCTATTATTCTCCTGGAAGAGGATCGTTGAGGATGTATGGAGGTTGTACCAACATTTTTGGATTGTGAGACTTGAGATACATATCCAAGACCTTGTGCACGTGGATTTTCTTTGACATGGATGAGCTCTAAAATACCTTTCTCATGAATGCCTAAACCTTTTCCTTGATAGTTCATGCTCTTGAGCATTCAATCTATGGTAGGATGCTTGTTACTTTGCAAGCATGATGTGATTCCATTATTAGGTGAAGGAGGATGGGTGGTTTATATGCTTGGTTCCTCTTCTACAAGAAAACCACTAACGAATGTAAGAGTACCAAGGGGATATAAGCATGGTGTTGGGATGGTATGGTTAGGTGGCGATGAAGGATCATGAGATGAAGATGATGGGATGGTATGGGGTATGTGTAGGATCATGATGGGCCAAAAAGTGGCAATATGATGGGAATTTATAGGGTATGTGGCTGGCGAATTCTTTTTTACCTAAAATTGATGAAACGAAAAGGGTTTTTAAAGGAGATTCTCAGCTTTCCACCCATATAAATTATGCTTTACTTTGAATTTAATAAGTAATTATTATTCATTTTCTATTTGAATTACAACTAAAGTCCTGATTGATAGGTCGATTGAAAAACATCTATAGCTTTCAAACCGTATCACATTTTTTGAATCCAAAACATGCGTCACATTCCATGTTTCACATAATATAGGATTAAAAAAAGAAAAATTGAATTTCATGAAGTTTTGACCAATTTAAGATTGGTTAGACCACCCGCGATTTTTATATTTTTAAAAGTTGTAATTAAAAAATTCATAATTAATTATTTACTTAGAAAAAAATTACCAAAAATATACATCACATCGAGACATGAGGTCACTCTACTTGCTTATCTAAAATCTTACTTATAAAAAAATATTATTATTTTATTGTGGTTAGGGTGATGGAGCAGACACCACTTATTTTCCACGAAATTTAGAATGCTTATAGCATTGAAATTTCAAATTTTCATAAAAATAGATTTCTTTTTAAAATAAACCTAGTAGTTTAGAAACTACATTTAAATTTCTATAGATTTTATTCTTACATATTTTTAAAATAATAGAGATAACTTATTCAAATTTTTACATCAAGTTGCCTAACTCTGATTTTTCTAAATTTTTTGCCACTTAAGGGCCTGTTTTTTCCATGATGATCCTGCACATACCCTATGTTCTATGTTTAGAGGAGGAGGTGATAAGGAATCATGAGGGGGATCAGTTGTAATGGTAAGATCTTTATTTAGAAGGGGATCATGGGATGGAGTGGATGAGCTGGTATGATCTTGAGATGGAGTGGATGGGATGGGAGGATCTTGATGTGGAGGGGATATGTTGGTATGCTTTGGATCAAGCTCTTGGCATGACCCATCATGTGTGGGAGGAATGATGATGGAGTGTTGGAGGGACTCCTTAAGTAGGGGAGATGGAAGGATGGAGGATTCATGAAGTTCATAGGAATGGATTTCAGTGATACTAGTAGTGGAAGGAGTGGATTGGATTTGGGTGTCTTCAATGGATTGGGTGGATCTAGGAGTAGAAGATGGGGATTCAATGGATTTGGTGGGTTTGATGGTCTCAATGGTTTGGTTGGTGCTAGGGGTGGTAATAGTAATAATAGGTGTGGTATGGAGAAGGGTCTCATCACTAATGACCATGTATGATGGATTGGGATGGAATGGCTTTGCAACATCAAGATGTGGAGTTGAGGATGTATTCTTTGTCATGAGTCCTTGGATGACATCTAGAGTGAGATACTTGTATATTGTAGGCTTAGATAGTGTGGTGGGAATAGATGAAGGATTATGAATGGATGGAGGACTAGGATTATGGATTGGTGGATTAGGTTTAGACGGAGGAATGAGATTAGGTGCAGGAGTAAGGGTAGGTAGAGGATTAGGACTGGTGGGGGGATCAAGATTAGATGGAGGATTAAGGTAGGAGTATTGGGATGGTGGATTAGGATATGAAGACATGGATGGTGGATTGATGTTGGAGAAAGTGGATGGGGAATTAAGATAGGAATATTGAGACAGTGGATTAAAGTGGGAAGATATGGATGTTGGACTAGGATAGGAGGATGGGGATGTAGGATTAGAATGGGAAGATTGGGATGATGGATTAAGGTAGGAATATTGGGATAGTGGATTAAGATAATAAGATGTGGATGTTGGATTAGGATGGGAAGATTGGGATGGTGGGTTGATGTAGGAGTATTGGGGCAGATGATTGGGATAAGAAGACGTGGATGTTGGATTAGGATGGGAAGATTGGGATGGTGGATTGAGGTAGGAGTATTGGGATATAGGGTTGGGATAAGAAGATGTGGATGTTGCATTAGGATGGGAAGATTGGGATGGTGGATTGAGGTAGGAGTATTGGGATAGATGATTGGGATAAGAAGATATGGATGTTGGATAAGAGAAAGATGTAGACGAAGGATATGTTGAAGATGTGGATGAGGAAGATAATGGATATCCCTCGTCAAAGGTAGCATAAGGATTTCTAGTAGGTTTGGATGAAGGCATTATGGGATAGCTTGGATGGTTGATTAGATTTTGGATGAAAGTTGAAGAAAGCTTATAGAAATGATAGCATCAAAGGGATCCATATCATACTCATCTTGATCAACAAGACTTTCATTATCATCATCAAAATAATTGGGGTTCCCCTTGACTACTACTTTTGGTTGCATTGGTGAAGGATAAGGATTCATGACGTTGAGGGTATGTGCAGGATCATCATGGAAAAAATAGGCCCTTAAGTGGCCAAAAAATTAGAAAAATCAGAGTTAGGCAACTTGACATAAAAATTTGAATAAGTTATCTATATTATTTTAAAAATATGTAAGAATAGAATCTGTAGCAAATTGAATGTAGTTTCTAAACTATTATGTTTGTTTAGAAAAAAAATCTATTTGGTGAAAATTTGAAATTTCAATGTAGTAGTACTTAAATTCGGGGAAAAATAAAGTAGGTATGCAATAGAATACCACTTACGAAACCACAATAAAATGATAATATTTTTTATAATATTTTATATATAAGTAGGGGACTTCATGTCACAATGTGATGCATATGTTTTTGTATTTTTTTCCAAGTAAATAATTAATTATGAATTTTTTATTATAACTTTTAAAAAATATAAAAACTCGTATGTATGACCACCATAACTTGGTCAAAAATTCATGTAATTCTTTTTTTATTTTTTTAATCCTATAGTATGTGAAGCATAGAATGTGACGCATGTTTTGGATTCAAAAAATGTGATACCATTTGAAAGCTATAATTTTTTTCAATCAATCTATCAATCGAGACTTTAGTCGTAATTTGAATAAAAAATGAATAATAATTACTTATTAAATTCAAAGTAAACCATAATGTATATTGGTGGAAAGCTTAGAATCTCCTTTAAAAACCCTTTTCCTTTCACCAAATTTGGGTAAAAAAAGGTTGTCAGCCACATACCCATCATATTGCCACTTTTTGTCCCATCATGATCCTGCGCATACCCTTGAATCAGATGGATATGGATTGAAAATATGAGAATAGATGATTAGAAGAAAAGGAGAGATGATGAAAAGATAAATAGAATGGATTAGAAGAACATGGAAGAAGGGGTCATAATATTTTTTTTGATATCAAAAGATCTTGGATATTGATGGGCTAAAGCTCATATTGGGATGTATATTAAGCTCAGCTTGGGATTTGATTTAAGCTCATATTAGGATTGGATTGAAGCTCGGATGAGGATGGTTGAAGGATGTGATGGGATAAACTTTAAACCAAGCTCAAGGGTTTAACTAGATGATGTATGATGTTGATGACTAGATTGGATTGTGAAAAGGATTATTACGACACTGAATCTACCTCAAGATGGAAGTAGATTGATTGGGTCGTGGATGATTATTGACTCAGGACAAATAACAATCCTAAGTGTGATTGATGATGATCAAGATTAGAAACCTAAGTCAACTTGGATAATGGCCCATAAAAAAAAATCCTAAGAGATTTTGATTGATGAATCGATGATTGATATGCAATCTAGGGATGTCCTATGATGAACCTATATGATTTGACTAAGGATTCAATGGCTTTCAAAAAATGTAAATGGATTAAAATGAAAATTACGGGCAGATGAATGATGATAATTTTTTCTATTATGGCAAAGGACTTGGGAAATGATAAGCTTTCAGTGACCAAGAGGGTTAATTCTCTGGATTTTGTATGGACAACGCATACGCCTTTGTGTAGCTCAAATTTGTCTGTCCAAGTGACAACTTCACCTATCTTGGGACAACGGATTTGTCTTTGTGTTAAGCGACTTCGCCTATCTGAGACTCAAGTTCACCTATATCTAGGGATGCAAAATAAATAGGTATACTCACAAGACAAATTCTCCTATATAGGTATGGGATCGCGCAACTATCAGACATGATTGCCTTTCTAAATTTAGGATTGCCTAAATATTTTATATGCCAAAAGGGAACAAGCGGACATGATTTGCAAAATCAGCTATCTGGGATGTAGGATCACCTATGTAGACTGACTGTATAGAAGGGGTGTGCAAGATCACCAGAGAAAGAAGGAGAATTTCCTATCTAGGAAGATGTACAAATGAGAGGATATAGACTCAAACACAAGATTTCCTAGAAAGTAAGTTCACCTATTCTAAGGGAGGTACAAATGGAGATGGTACGAACTAGACGTAGGATTGCCCCTGGGAAAAATAGGTTCACTTATTCTAGAGGATGTATGGACAGAGGACTAAGAGACAGGGATGCGGAATTGCCTAGGAAGATGATAGGATCACCTATTCAGGGAACAAGCAGACGGAGGTGACATAGACCAAACACAGGATTTCCCAAGCAAGTAGTAAGATCACCTATTTTGATAGAATAGGCAGACTTGAATGACACGGATAGGACACAAGATCGCCTAAGGAGAAGAAAAAATTTCCTATTCTAGGGGAACATGCAGACTTGAAGGATATAGACCAGATGCAAAATCACCTAAGGGCTAGGAAGACTCGTATATTCCAAGAAACAGGTAGACATAGGGTCACCTAAGAAGGGGACCCATAGGAAAATTCACCTCTGAAAAAGATGAACTCACCTAATGGATGACCTAGACTGGACGTAGATGTGAAATCGCCCTTTACAGGGTAGGATTGCCTATCCACAATGCAAGTTTTTCCCTATGAGAAATGAACTTTCCACTGAAGGCAGGGGCAGACTATGAAAAAGGACAAAAACACAACAAACAAAAAATAGAAGGTTGGAGTGAATTGGATTGACAACAAGCACTGGTATCACACAAGAAAACACTCCAGACAACACAATCCTAAAATTAGTATGAAGGGTTTACAAACTTGATGTAGGCCCACCACCTTGGGTGGACAACCCAAGGTTAATACTCCATGATATCAGGGTGGTTCTTTGGATCACCATTTCTCGCAAAGGTAGATAGCTAGCATTCTAGTGGAACATGGTCATCAATAGATGCCACGGGCTCACCTTCACTCTCTCTCTCGAGGACTATCATAGTCCACCATGAGGATTTCTATCTCAACCCAAGGGAGTACATGGTGAGTAACTTCAGGGTATGGTGTGCATCCCCTACACTACACTAAGCCATAGCTAAAACACGGGTCACTATCTAGGATAAACATGCTATCTCGTGCATCCTTGATATACACTAGGTATGTGAGGCACAACCATCAACACCAACCCATCACAAGCATGGATTGGGAGCCCCAACAAGGTACTAGAAACTCAGACCAACCCTGTATGTCTTATCTAGGTATCACCCTAGCTTTGACACTTTGCTAAACACGATGTGACTGGATTGGGGTACAACTTTAACTATCCCCCCTTTATATACCTCGCTAGTAACACATGGTTGGGATCGTCTCCCAAGTGATGAAATCCCAAACACGTCTCGCTAAGGGAAGAAGATACTAGACGTTTCGATTGGTCCCTAGGCTCACACGTAGTGCAATGGGAGAGCTTAGAAGAACTAGCACCTCCTAGGTAGGCTGGATTGGACTAGAGAAAATTGTTATTTCTCATCACCCAGGATCATCGAAAGATGCAAGGGGAGTGGATACATCAACAGCTTACTCCCAAACACAACAAACAAAGTAAATTGACCCTTTAATTAATCTATGTGTGCCTAAATTAGTGTGAAAAATACACAGACAAAGCTAAACTAAGGGTCTTTGACCGATCATCTTGGAGAAGATAAATTAGTAGTTTTAATACTTCAGTCTTGGACAAGTGTGGGAGACAAGCTGTGCAAATTTTTACTAAGATACGACCATCACAGACAAACAAGTTAGCTAATTAATGCCTAAAACCGAAATCAAATTGAAGCTCAAATCAAAAAATTAAAGGTTCTAGAATACCTCATATTCACCCCTGTGGAGGGCGGATTTTCCTCTGTAAAGGTTGCAAGATTGCCTCTATAAGGAGCAGGTTCACCCGTTAGCAGATTTTCCTATTCTCAAATTCACCTATCCATCTGTAAATTTGCCTATCTGTCTGCAAATTCACCTATTCATCTGCAAATTCACCTATCCATCTACAAATTCTCCTATCCATCAGCAAATTCACCTATCCATCTATAAATTTTCCTATACATCCACAAATTCACCTATCCGTCTACAAATTCACCTTTGTAAGTTAGGTACTAGATCGAATCCATTCCATTCCATTCTCCGTCAATAAATGCAAGCAAGAGATAAAAACCAAAGACAACACTTAAGATTGGGCTTAAGATGAAGCTCAAACTTAAAAATGACAATAAAACCAATTTTTACCTTATTTGAGCTTGATGGAGTTGTTTTCCCTTGTTGATGGCTTGATATGTGTGCTCTAGGATGATTTTGGCAGCATAATGGCTTGATTTTTCTTGATTTGGATGCAAGGATGGTGGATTTGGCTATGGATGCAAGATGGTAGTGTATGATTGAGAGATGGAGAGGGTGAATGTAATTGAATATGGTTGAATGCTTGAGTGCTTCAGAATGGTTGAGAATGGAAAAATGGCTAAGTGTTAGTCATTTAGCACTTTGGAGATAGGAAATGGACGGTAGAGATCGAAAGAAGGAAGAAGATCAAGGGTTGAGATCAAGAGTTGACCAAAGGAATTAAAAAATCCTTTTTAATGTACATGGAAAGGATAAAAGGAATTTAATATTCCTTGGGAAAGAGAAAAGGAATTTAATATTCCTTGGGGGATGAGAGAGGAATTAAAAATTCCTCAAAAGGACCTTGGGAAGACAAAAAGGAATTAAAATTCCTTAGGGGATGGAGAGAGTTGACCAAGGGGTAGGTTAGGATAGATAATCAATGATTAGGTTGTGTAAGTGAGATATTAGGCAAATGATTAGGTGGGTAATCCGGATTAATGACCCACTTGCATTTTATGGAGGATGTGACACCTCCCTAATCAAGGATTAGGAATGTGCACATCCTTAATCTAGGATTGTGCAAATTAATCAGGATTAGAAAAAGGTTATGGAGGATGTGACATGAGAAGAATTATTTATTTAATTCTTTAGAGGAAAGGGATAAGAGATGGGAGTAAATAATTAAAGGTAATTATTTACTTGAGGCTAGGATTTAAAGATGATATAAGAAATAAATTAGGATGAAAGGATAAGGGATAATGAATATCAATTAAATAATAGGGTATTATTTAATTAATATATAGGATATGACATTACTCGAATTGGGGGTAAATTAACCAAACTAAAGTGGTCAATTTTCAGTGTCTATAGTGTCATTGGGTTTGATTTCCTTTGAGAGCGTGATATTTCTTTGACTTGTCCTCTCTTGGAGACATTAGGAATGATGTTCCCTAAGAAGAGACCTTACATGAACTAAGAAAAATCCCTTTGAACATACATTACACTATTACACATTTACAACATTCATTATATGGCCACCTTGTATAACACATTTTTCTTTCTTGTGGTGCCATCTTGTTTGTTCATGAGTTGCAAGCATACGAAGCTTTCCTTGCCTCATGAAGCTCCAAGTTCATTGTTTTGTGGCACCTTGTCAAATTTATCAGGAGGTATAGTAGTGGTATGGTTAGCCTATGATGAGAAGCCTAAATGTGGGCATGACTTTATCATTATACGGTCAAAAGCCAATACAGAGGCATGACTTTCTCACTGAGCCACCCTTTGGATACTCACCTAGCTAACATCGCAATGTTCAATTGCCTCAGAGTGAGTGTTTATTTTTTGACAAACTACTTAGATCTGATCCACATTGCATTGGACAAACGGTTGAGGCTTGATCCATATCCTTTCATTTTTCTTGTTTTTCTTTCTTTTAGTTATTGACATTACATGTTTGTGTATCTTGATGTTACACAACATACACCTTGTGTGTGCCCTTTCGTGCTTGTTGGTTTGACATAGGATCTTGGATCCTGGGGGCTTGACTACCTCCTTTGATCTTTGTCATCCTTTTTCATTCAGATTAGTATGCTTGGACCCCTCTTGAATGTCTACTTTAGTGTGAGTTTGAAGTTGGTTCATCGTCTCACTAAAGTGGGTGCTAGATGTAATGACGAAAAGTGTATGCCCTTCTTGGAGATGGTACAATATAAGAATTATTAACATTAAAATGGAACCAATCTCGCCTTGAACTAGTGTTGTAATGTATTTTCTACATTCACATTGGATTTAGGGTAATTTTTCCTTAATTTAATGTTGTAAAGTGTATTTATTTGCACCTTCCCATTAAGTTTAGGATCCTTGTAAACTAAATGAACTTAATTATTCCTTATTTAGGGTTTTGTAAAGTGTTGTACCACACTTTCACACTAATCTAGGGTTGTCATTATTAATTCGGTTTCTTTATTCTTTAATTAGCTTTATTTTGCATCCACAAGCCTTAATGCATCTTTCTAAGGATAATCTTGTCATAAACCAAGATCCAATCATAATTCATGTGTTTTTAGGTTGTTTGGATCAAATTTAGTGATTTGTGACTCATATGCCACCTTGGGCATATGATTCCCACCTAGGTTTTAGGGCCCCAATCTGGATTTCACATCATTCTAAGAATTTTTTAAAAATGTGTCCCATAGTTAAGCCTAATAGAACTCATACGCCACTTCTATAACATGTGTCTCATGTGGCCCAAAATCAAATTTAATTCAAATTATTGGTGGGATTTTATCCTCCTAGATCTGATGTCGGCTTGTTGTGTTGTAATTTCAGGAAATTTGCAATAAGCAAGTATAAATACAAGGTTTGTTCACTCATTTTCACCTAGAAAGTTTACAAGTGACCTAAGACTCTCAAGAGAGAATTCTTATTAGCAAGTTTATGGTTACAAGATTTCACAAGAGTGTCAAGAGAGTTTACAAGAGCGTTTCTAAAGCATTCAAGGGTAGAATTCTTCATCAATTGTTGCAGCAATTCAATATCCATCAACATGTCAAGGTTATCAAGCATCAAGCATGTTGTTGAGATAGTGTTGTGATGTTGTATTCAAGATCCAAGATTAAGCATTGTTCTACACTTATTTCAAGATCTAGATCTACATCCTTCATGGCCACTTCATGTTAGATTGCAGATTTACAAGACATCATTCAAGGTATCATTGTTCATGTTTCATGTTCCATGATTCATGTTTCATATCCTTATTTCATTATCTCATCGTTTGGTTTAATTACCTAAAAGGGATTTGACCAAGGAAAACCCCTATTCTCTAACAATCAACAAGTTTTTATCTCTCTCTATATGTGTGGTTGCAAAGCTAGGTATCTTGGAGCTTGAAGATCCTTTGAAGATTAGGTTGCAAAATTGAAGAAATTCATCAAGTCATCACAAGGTTGTCATCTTCACTAAAAGTCACCTACAGGTTGCAAATCAGGGTTTTAGATCTGAAAATGAAGTGTGGAAGGAAGAGTAGAGATATGAGAGTAGATTCAAGTCTTAACCCTCCAAAAAATTTGAGTGGGACTGATATGCCATTTGTGGCACATGAGTCCTGGTATATCATATTTTCCATATTTCATTTGTTTCATATCATACAGTGTCATATTCCAATTTTGGCACATAAACCCTAGTCTAGGACTAAATCGCCCAAACTAGCATATGAGTCCCAATAGGCATTAATTTTAGTGTTTTAAGCATTTCAATTCTTCATCCAATCGTCTTCAGGTTTCCAGGTGCGCACCTTTCATCTCTCAACTTTCTGTTTTGATTTACATGCTTTTATAGATCATTTAGTGAAATCTTGCATTGCATTAGGTTTTAGCATTAAGTCTTGCATTTCATTAGTCTTTCCAAGCCTTAGCTTGGAGGTGAACCCCTCTTTAATCTCTAATCAAACCCTATGACAACCCTATTGTAAGATCTCTTCCCCCTTTTCTACATTCGGATTGAGATCTCTAGGTTTTCCTTGAATGAAACTTGAGGGAAATATGTCTAAGTCCCTAAACACTTAGTTTGTGTTCCACCTCCCAAAAGGTGGAACACATGTTTCTGTTGTTTCAGAACCTAAGGTTGGTTGACTATGGATTGGAGGGACAATGGTTAAGTTCAACTAATTTTGAGTTGACCTATGGTTTACGGTAACTTTAGTTAAACTTACTAGGGTGGAGTAACCTTGTGTTTGGTTAACTATGAGTTGGATGATTTAAGGTTAGGTTAGATGATGGTTTAGTTTGGCCTATGGTTCAAGTTGACTTGAGTTAAACTAGGGTGGAGTAAACCTACAAAGAGGTTGCAAAGAATAATTACAATTATCGAAAGGATTGAGCTTAATTATCAGTCTCAGATAGTGGAAAGATTGTCATTCTTTAATCATTCTTGAGTGTGTGTTCAAATTAGAGAGTTGTAGCTTTCTTGGTAGTGACCCTAAACCTATAATCAAGGATTTTTAGATTCCTTGTGTTGTATCCCTAAAACAAAGTTGTAAATGTTGTTCATCTTGTGAGACTAGATTAGAGCAGTAGCTCCTAACAGCTTTTCTCACTGTGGTTTTTCCCTAGTGAGGATTTCCATGTATATCTGGTGTTGTGTTGTGTTGTGCATTGTTTTTTTCTTTCATGTTCTTGATTGTGTGGTGATGGGCATCTCAAATTTTGTAAATTTGAGATGCCCATTTTGAAATTTTGCCTCTGCACACTCATAAACACCCCTAAAGAATCTGCCTAAGTGACCCAATTTGGAGGGTCATATTTTAGAGCCTGTTGATTTTCGTGCAAAACCCATTTGCAGAATTACTCATGTGACCTATGCAAGTAGGAATGTCAATTTTCAGCTTCTCGCGATGAGTTTTGATAGGGTTTTGAAAAGCAAAGTTAGAGGGTTTTTAACACTTTTATGCTATTTGCAAACTTTTAGTTTTCCAAATTTGCCTCCCGTTTGAGCTTGCATTTTCCAACTAGATGATTGTCATGTCAAAAGGAATTTTGTTCTCAATTCTCCATGCCTAGATGAACTCCCATGTTAGTCTTTAGAGTCCCACGAGTTGATTTGCTATTTTTAACAAATCAAAACCAAATGCATTTTTTTCAGTTTTGCACTTGCATTTTTAGAAACCTTTCTGAGAGACCAACTTTGACCATCAATATCTTTTTATGGTTGATGATTCAAGAAAAAAATTCTTGCACATGTGTTCACTGCACCAATATGGTCTATTGTGTCTAGTGGCAGCTTACTAAGAGTTGATTTGATATTTTTCCAATAAGATGATTTCGTGAGTTTTAATTGGTTCTAAACAGGTTGTTGCAGAAATTTCAAGTAACCAACTTTGATAGTTAATATCTTTCATCTCATGATTTTTTTCTCTGAGCCATCTTTTGCACTCCATTCTTGGACCGAATTTCTACATGTCTATAAGTTTTTATGTCTCCAGGAGGTCGTTTGACCAATTTCCCAGGCCGATTCTAGAGCCAACTTGGCTAGTTTTCACCATTTTGAAAAAGGTCAGCAAACAAGTTTTAATGAAAACCCAATTCGTATTTTCACTCCAAAAGCATTCAGAAGTTGTGTCAAGTCAATTAAATGAGCATGATAATTTGTTTGAAAACAAAAACAAAATTTAGTCGGGCCCACAAGGGACCTGACATATGTTACACAATGGAAGATGGTTCTCATTGAATTCACCATGGGATACAATCACAATGCTATTTGATCTTGCTAAGTTGTTTAAGCAGCTACATGATGTTGAAAAGTAAATCTTTTTTTAATGTTTCTTTACTTCAAATTAGTCATTGTTTACAGTCTCATTCCAAACTGGAACCATGGCTATAGATAGATGGTTCCAGTTTGGAATGGGACTGTAAACAATGACTAATTTGAAGTAAAGAAACATTAAAAGTTCTATGCAAGGAATGAATCAATGCATAAGTAATTGGTAGCCAAGGTGCAAGAATTAGAATACAAAAGGCAAGAGTTTTATTAAAGTAGCAAAACAATGTTTGATCTTGAAGATCGGACAAATAGTGAAACAAATCACATCAAGAGAAACTCATGAGTTGTCCAGTGAAATTTAAATGTTGAAACAAAATGACAAAGGTAATTTGGTTGTGTGTGACAATTGGGGTTTCTTCTTCAGCATTTTATACTATAGAACATAGTTATCATTATGTCCAAACCTCTCATTGATTGAGATCAATATGCAAGCATGATCGCCTTTCATGCATGATTGTCTCAACAAGTGGCTTCGTGCATGGAACATCAATAAACCACTGAATGCAAGTAAAGAAAAGAAAATGTGTTTCATAAGGGAATGGCTACAAGCTAAGAGATGTATAAAGCACATTGCTAAATGGCACAGGGTATTCACCATTGAGGATTTGTTGAAAAAGCTCTTAGAAGCTTTCAATCGAATGTAAATAATTTAGGGAAGGCGCAATTTGAAAGGGTCCATACAACCATCAAATAATGAACGATGAAGGCATCTGTGTTGGCATAGATCTTATGCATGAAACAAAAAATGCAAATGGAAGCAAAGGGGCACGCCTGGAAAATACACCAAAATGTGTGTTAAAAATCTTTAATAACTTTCAAGCAAATGCTAATAGAGGGCCACGCATGGAGGGGTTTGAAGGTTGCCAGATAGGGCAGTGATATGCACAAAATGTATTTGTTTCAAAAGGTATCAAAAACTTGCAAACAAATGACATTGGAGGTGTGTGGTGTGAGAGGTGTGGATACCTATCAGAGCATGAAGCAACGCACTTGGAGGAATGCCATAAGTTGCAGGAGGCACAAAATGATGTTTGTTGAAAAGAATAGAAACTCCAAAGGATCTTGCGCCCAACATGATATGCACAACATGAATTTGTTTGAACAGCTTTATAAAGAAGGTGTGCGGCTAGAGGTAGAGTATGGACATTCAACATAATGAAAGAGGTCAATACAAGGCTCTCAAAATGCTGAGTGATGGAAATGGAAATTCAGGGCATTGAATGCTCAAATTGTTACTTTTATGAATGTGCTTCTTTCCCTCATGAAAAGCTTGAGATGCAAAAGCTTTTAGTATGTGGTGACCAACTTGAAGAGGCCTGAGTGTTGCATAGGCATATTGATGTGCCATTATGAAGTGGTTGATTTGGGTTGGACCAAATGAGAGCTCGACGGAATGTCTCTAATGAAAGGTATTGATCTGTTGATGGGGGCCCAAATACCATGCACTGTAAGATAAATGAAGATAGGATTCCAAGGGGTTTGCAAAGAAAAAATGTTGCCATGATCGAGCAAAGAGGACAAGCAAGAGAATGTCGAGCACAGAGGAGATTAGGGCACATACAAGTTAGGAACAAGATCAATGGTCATCGATGGAGGTGGAAATGCAGCAAGATCCACACCTTCCCTCACCATCTCAAAAGGAAAAGGTGCTCACCAGTTAATTCTTGCATGGTGGCCTGTGAAAATAAGCCATGTGGTAGGTGGGCCCGGGAAAAGCTTTCGTGAGCGAGTGAATTTTTAAAGGGGGTCAATGGTATAAATGTTTCATTTTATTTTTTCAAAAGAAAAACATATAAGAAGATAAATTTTCCCGATGATGTGAAGCTTAAATATGTTAAGAGGTGGGCCTGACGACAGGTGAAAGGGAGGTCATTTTAAAATGCAAAATATAAAGTGTATTTCTCACATGGAGTAAATATTATCTAATGTGATATTTGAATGGTTTTTATTTTAAAGCCAGACATTTTAAATATGATAAAAGTGAAAGAATAGGAAAAGGGCCTTTTATTTCAAAAGAAATATTTCAAGGAGCCTAGTAGCACATGAAAGTGCAAGGGAATTGTATGGGAAAATATTTTAAATGTTGTTGGGTGAAATATGGGGACATGAGTAAAATGTGTTACTCGGTGATTTAAAGCTTTTTCAGAAAAGCAATATTTAAAATGTGCTTGCAACAAATAAAGTGAAAAATATGTGTTGGGCAGTTAAATGAATCAAAGCCTTAATATTAAAGTTGGAAAACTTTAATAAGTGGAGGTAAAATGTAAAGTGAATATGCAAATATTTGTAGCTCCAACATAATAAAAGAACAAAAAATAGGATTTTCACGGGCATGGATATTTTCCAGAAGCTAGGTGAATTTGGAGATTCCTCACATGGTGAAATTTTTAGTTGCTTGACAACTTGAGGCAAAGGGAAAATTGAGAGGCAAAGTTTGTTGTTGAGGAGAGATGAGAGATTCTTTACAATTTGTTGATCAACGGGAATGGAACTGCCAGATGGCATTTTCAGATCTTCTTCTGGAACATTCTATTTTCTATTTCTTCTCTTCTCTTCTCATTATTTTTTGTTCTAAAATTTTGTATGGGGCTGGGTAGATAGAAAATGTTAAGTTTTGAGTCATATATTGAGTCTGTAAGTTGTAAATTATGATTTTATGAGCAAATATCAGCTAGTTTGTGCAGATAAATCATGAATGTCTTCAAAGTGTTTCCACATTCATGAATATCTTCAAATTATCTCTATATTTGTACACATTTAGTCATATGAATTCAAGAATACAGAGTATCTTTGAGTTTTTCATCTCAAATTTCATGAGATTGTTTTATCTGTTTATTGTTCTATTTCAATGAAATGGTCAAAATGCTTTGAGCAGATAGTTGTGATTGAAGTATGCAGGTTGGATCTGATAAGCAGAATTTGATTGATAACAGGAGAGGAACTGTTGATGCAATACATTAACAATTTAAATCCACTGGTTGAGTTTAATTTGCTGATGAATTCTCTTTATGAATTTTACTCCATGGCCCAGAATTAGGTACTGATCTATTATTTAGCTTGATACATCTCAAAAACATGTTTATAAATTCAAAATCATTTCAATCCCTATTGTTTGGTTGAAGTTTTATGTTCTACTACCCAATTGCTAAGTTAGTGTTGATATACCAAGAATGTAGCCAAATTTGAGGTTGGTAATGCTTTCCTTAGTGTATTTGCATTGGGATTTATCTGCTAAAAAAAGAAATGTTTGTGTATGAGTGAATTAAGTTTTAGGCATTGTATAGGTTGACCCACCTTGGTTTGGTAGAGCTAGAAGTGTAGAAGATCTCAGTCTTTGACTGAATCTTGTCAGTTGGCCAAATCAACCTTTGAGTCTAAGCATAATACATTGGCTAAGTCTTTAGGATTCAATTGATCTGTTGATATTTGGAACACCAACATAATGGTGACTCCATTGGGGAGAAGCAAAGAAATATCCATTTGCATAGATTCAAGCATTTGGTGGATCTAAACAACTTTGTTCAAATAATTGAGAGGTTCTTGAAGCTGGAAATGATTTGTTGCAGCAAAGGTCAAAGAATTTGAGTGTGACTTCGCTGTTGGAGAAGACCCAAAACATGATTTACTCTTGAAAGAACTTCAGGCTCTTGAAGTTTATTCCTCTGTAAGAAGAGTTGGTGACTCTATCCAAAGAACCAGTTGAATTGTGAAGAAGATTTCCAAATTTACAGAATTTACAATCAAGGAGAAAGGATAACAGTTGCTACAAGTTTCCAGGTATTCTCATAAATCTAGAAAAAGTATTTTTCTATTTGAAAGAAATTTATGAGAATTTTTCAAGACTTGAGATCATAAATGGTTCCCTATTAGATGAATTTGCATTAAGAAAGGGAACAGTAGTAGTTATTTTCATACTTCTAAAATGTAAAGTGTAATATGATTTGAGAAGTATACTTATTTTTGAATTATGCCTCTGAGAAAGCTGTAAGGCATAAAGATTCAATCTATGTTTCAAAATCATGGTCGAATTATTAAATGATGCAATTAATAACCATTTATGAAGATTGATAATGATTGAATATGAATACAAGAGGGTTTCCCTGTGAAACATCAAGTAAAAGTATGCAGGGAAAACAACCTTTATCAAACCCTCAATGGGGATTCTCTATTGAAAGGTATATGCCATTGGTTTTTAGTGGCATTAAAGGTTTCTTGAACCTGATTCCCAAAAATGTTAGGAAATATCTGCCCAAATTCATAGGGAAAAGTTCAAAATCAGCCTCTAAACATCTGCAAACATTCATAGATGTCATGGGGGATTATTAGGTGAAACATGAGGACATTTTCATGAAGCTTTTTGTTCAATCCTTGAAGGATGATGCCAGGGATTGGTTCTCATATTTACCAGCATGTTCCATAGCTTCATGGAATTAGTTTATGACAACCTTTGTTGAACAGTTTGGTGAAAGGGTGAATCCAACTGTGGTGAGGAAAAACTTTATGGAAATTCATATAAGCAAAGATGAGTTGGTCCCTGTTTTCAATCTTCGATTTGCAAAGGTAATAAGGGAAATTCCAAAAAATATGCGACCAAATGATGTTGAATGCTTGGTTGTGTATCTTGGTGCATTTGACAGTAAGATGGGATTGTTGTTAAGGGATAAAGAGCCTACCACATTACATCAAGCATATCATAATGCCATGGATATTGAGAACAATTTGAAGTACTCAATGATCAAAGGGTATTTGGCTGCAAGTGTTGGTTATCCCAACATACTTCATGAAAATAAGATTCAAAGATCAGATAATGGAAATGATTTTCAAGACGACAATGCTTTTGTTGTTGTTATTTCTCCATCATCAAAGTATGAAGATCACAGTAAGCTCCAAGTTGAATGTTAGCAAGATTTGAGCATTGTTGATCAAAAGTATTTTGTGCAAGAATTGTATCAAATGAAGAGACAAGAGGGAGAATCACCATATAAACTATTTCTGAGATTTTGGGATGCTTTGATAGAAGTCCCCAAAGATTTCAAACCTAAGGAATCTGTGTGCATTGATTTGTTTTGTGAGATTTATAAATCTGGGCTAAGTACTTTGCTAGAGGAATTGAAGCCCCATAGCTTTGATCAAGTTTCTGATTGGATAAAGATTGTGGAATCAGCGAAGTGTGGTTATGCACAAAATATAGATTCTCAAAATGGAGACAATAGTTGTCCTCTTGAGGAAAATCAGACAACAATGCAAATAAGTGAAAAGAGTATGTCAGATGATGAACATTGTAATCAGCTCACAATCGGCACATGTGCAAATCCTTGCAGCAGTGAGGAAGATGAAGACACATGGGATGATAACAAAGTAAATATGCAAGAGTGCTTCTCTTGTGATATCTCAAATGATGGAGGAGTAAATGAGATGTTGGGTGTTACTCCATGTTATGATGTGATCAACGATTACAATGCATGTGTTGTTGATATTTCATTACAAACCAATGATTATGATCCTAAAAGTGCAACCTCAAGTATTCATTATGAAGATTTTGAACATGGTTTGTGTAGTGATGATTGTTCTTGTGATGAGAATCATGATGAGGTTGATATTTCTGATTACTCCTCTGTAGATTGTGATTATTTTTCTAAGGATGGTATGGAAGCATATTCCTCACTTGAAGAATGTAATGATATAGATGCTCGTGAAGTCACTTGTCCACAAGTGAAGGAACAAATTGCATGTGGTGAATACACAGAATGTAATTCGGGTTCACTATCAATAGAGCATGTTCATTGTGCAAGTGATGTAGAATTTAAAGACAAATACGTGTATATGATCAATATGTTGATTCAAAACATAATGTTGAATATGATGAAGATGCTGATGAGTGTGCTTATGCCCCTACTCTTCATGATTGTTTGTATGAAGCAAAGATGGAAATATTTGTGATACATGAAGAGCATGATGATGAAATAATGGATTCATTTTGGAATAATCAAGTGGCACATTGTGACACGTATATGGATCTTGAATCAACATCACTACCCATTGATGATATTGAAAAGCTTGCTGATTCATGTGACAATAAAGTTGCAGATTGTGTTGACACTATAGAGATTCTTGATCCATGTGTGGAGTAGCTGAGAAATGAAAAAAATGGTGAATTTCATGTTAGTGCGTATGAAGTTGAGTGCAACTGCTTCTTGTTTGATGTTCCATATTTCCATAATGTGAACATGGGCATGTTGTCACCACATACGAAAAGCATTTATGTGAAAGAAGATGAAGATTCTAGTTCTACTGCTAATGAGGATTTTTCGATTAGCATTGAGTCTTTCAGTTTTGGGTCAGAAAATATATCAATTGATATTGCACATGAAGATACCAAAGCACATGAGTGTTTTTCCACTATCCCTGCTGATGTTGAATTGCTTGAGCCTACTCTTGAGGTATTTTGCATTGAGTTGAATGATGATGACAAGAATGCATCGGAATATGTTCTCAAACCTAAGATGAGTGCATTTACTCATTCATTAAATGTTAATGTTGCATATGATCCTTGTTTCTATGATGCCAAGGTATGTTATGATGTACTTGAACCGAAATGTCAAAAAATGTGCCCATGTTGTAGTGATCCATATAAGGAGGCTCTAGAATATGCATCTTTTATCTTTGACATATGCCAAGATGATTTGCATGACAAACAACAAGTTGCTTATGAGAGCTTTCAGTTTGATGTGCAAACTGATTTTGAAGTGCAAACTGATTTTGATGTCAAAGTTTGTGATGTCAAAGATCAAATGGACTATGAATGCTTCTATTTCTCAATTCAAGAGAATGTGCATTTAGTGGAACATGATGATAAACTATCCAAGGTAAAATGTCACAATGATTATGATTTTCAGTCAATTTCTGATTGCATGTTGCAGTTTGACAAAATAGTTGGTGACATTGGAAAGCACAGTGATATAGTGGGACTTGTCAATGACTGAGCTAGTTTGTGGGTAGTTCATGACAATGTTCTCAAATTTGGTCTATGGAAGACAACACAGAACAAGGTGTTTGACAGGGGTAAATACTGACTTCACATTTTTCATTTGGTATCCTAGGGACATCAAGTGAAGTTGAAAAAGAAGAATGAATAAAGGAGTAGTTTGAGGACACCCTGATGGACTCAGTATTAAGTCTACTCCCCAGAGACCTAGAATCTTGCTATGCTCAAAGGGGGCATACATCTCCAGTCAGCGCCACTGATGGCACTCTCAAATTTTGCAAATTTGAGATGCCCATTTCAAAAAAATTCCTTTGCACACTTAGAAGCACCCCTAAAGAATATGCCTAAGTGACCCACTTTGGACAGCCATATTTCAAAGCCTATTGATTTTCATACAAAACCAATTTGCAGACCTACTCATGTGACCCATGTGAGTAGGCATGTCAATTTTCAACTTCCCACGATGAGTTTTAATAGGGTTTCGAAAAGAGAAGTTGGAGGGTTTTAACACTTTTCTACTATTTGTAAACTTTCAGTTTTGCAAAGTTGCCTCCCATTTGATCTTGCATTTTGCAACTAGATGATCATCATGTCAAAATGAATATTGTTCTCAATTCTCCATGCCTAGATGAACTCCAATGTCAATTTTTAGAGTCCCACAAGTTGATTTGCTATTTTTAATAGATCAAAACCAAATGCAATTTGTTCAGTTTTGCACTTGCATTTTCAGAAACCTTTCTGAGAGACCAAATTTGACCATCAATATCTTTTGATGGTTGATTATTCAAGAAAATTCCTCTTGCAAACGTGTTCACTGCACCAAGATGATTTGTTTTGTCCAGTGGAAGCTAGCCAAGAGTTGATTTGATATTTTTCCAATGAGGTGATTTTGTGAGTTTTAATTGGTTTTGAACAGGATATTGTTGTAGAAAGTTCAAGCCAAATTTAAAAGTTAATATCTTTCACCTCATGATTTGTTTCTCCAAGCTGTCTTTTGCACTCCATTCTTGGACCAAATTTCTACATGTCTGTAAGTTTTTATGTCTCAAGGAGGTCATTTGACTAGTTTCCTAGGCTGATTCCAGAGCCAACTTGGCTAGTTTTCACCATTTTGCAAAAGGTCAGCAAATGAGTTAATGAAAACCCAGTTCGTATTTTCACTCCAAAAGCATTTAAAAGTTGTGTCAAGTCAATTTGAGTATGATAATTTGTTTGAAAACGATTTTTTTTTTAATTAGGCCAATAAGGGACTTGACATGTGTTACACAATGGAAGATGGTTCACATCCAATTCACCATGGGATACAATCACAATGTTATTTGATCTTACTAAGTTGTTTGAGCAGCTACATGATGTTGAAAAGTAAATCTTTTGCTCATGTGAGTGCACATCTATTTGTAGCCATGGTTCCAGTTTGGAATGGGATTGTAAACAATGACTAATTTGAAGTAAAGAAACATTAAAAGTTCTATGCAAGGAATGAATCAATGCAAAAGTAATTAGCAGCCAAGGTGCAAGAATTAGAATACAAAAGGCAAGAGTTTTATTAAAGCAACAAAACAATGTCTGATCTTGAGGATCAGACATATAGTGAAACAAATCACATCAAGAGAAACTCACGAGTTGTCTAGTGAAATTTTATTGTTGAAGCAAAAAGACAGAGGTAATTCGATTGTGTGTGACAACTGGGGTTTCTTCTTCAGCATTTTATACTGTAGAACATAGTTATCGTTATGTCCAAATCTCCCATTGATTGAGATCAATATACAAGCATGATCCCCTTTCATGCATGATTGTCTCGACAAGAGGCTCCATGCTTGGAACATCAGTAAACCACCGAATGCAATTAAAGTAGAAGAAATGTGTTTCATAAGGAAATGGTTGCAAGCTAAAAGATGTATAAAGCACATTGCTAAATGGGGCAGGGTATTCACCATTGAGAATTTGTTGAAAAAGCTCTTAGAAGCTTTCAATCGAATGCAAATAATGAAGGGAAAGCATAGTTTGAAAGGGTACATACAACCATCAAATAATGAAAGATGAAGGTGTATGTATTGGCATAGATTTTATGCATGAAACAACAAATGTCAATGGATGCAAAGGGGTGTGCCTAGAAAATACTCCAAAATGTGTGTTGAAAATGCTTTAGTAACTTTCAAGCAAATGCTAACAAAGGGCCACACATAGAGGGGTTTGAAGGTTGCCGGATAGGGTAGTGATATGCACAAAATATATTTGTTTAAAAAGGTATTAGAAACTTGCAAACAAATGACATTGGAGGTGTGTGGTCTAAGAGGTGTGGATACTTATCAAAGCATGAAGCAATGCACTTGGAGGAACACCATAAGTTGCAGGAGGCACAAAATGATGTTTGTTGAAAAGAATAGAAACTCCAAAGGATCTCGTGCCCAGCAGGATATGCACAACATGATTTTTTTGGAACGGCTTTATAAAGGAGGTGTGCAGCTTGAGGTAGGGTATGGACATTTAACAGAATGAACGAGGTCGATACAAGGCTCTCAAAATGCTAAGTGATGGAGATGGGAATTCAGGGCATTGAATGCTCAAATTGTTACTTTTATGAATGCGCTTCTTTCCCTCATCAAAAGCTTGAGATGCAAAAGCTTTCTGTGCATGGTGACTAGTTTGAAGAGGCTCGAGTGTTGCATAGGGAGATTGATGCACCATTATGAAGTGGTCAATCTGGGTTGGACTAGATGAGAGCTCAATGGAATGTCTCTAATGAAAGGTATCGATCTGCTAGTGGGGAGCCAAATACCATGCATTTTAAGATGAATGAAGATATTATTGAAAGGGGTCTGCAAAGAAAAAATGCCACCATGATCTAGCAAAGAGGACAAGCAAGAGAATGTCGAGCATAGAGGAAATTAGGGCACAAACAAGTCAGAAACAAGATCAACGGTCATCAATGGAGGTGGAAATGCAGCAAGATCCACACCTTCCCTCGCCATCTCGCAAGAAAAAGATTCTCACCAGTTAATTCTTGAGTGGTCTGCAAAAATAAGCCACGTGGCAGGTGAGCCCGAGCAAAGCTTCCATGAGCGAGTGAATTTTTAAAGGGGGTTGATGGTATAAATGTTTCATTTTCTTTTTTCAAAAGCAAAACATATAAGAAGATAAATCTGCCCGATGATGTGAAGCTTAAATATTTTAAGAGGTGGGCCTATGGACAGACCTGTGAAAGGGAGTGCATTTTAAAATGTAAAATATAAAGTGTATTTCCCACATGGAGTAAATATTGTTGAATGTGATATTTGAATGGTTTTTATTTTAAAGCCAAATATTTTAAATATGAGAAAAGTAAAAGCATAGGCAAAGGGCCTTTTATTTCAAAAGAAGTATTTAAAAGAGCCCAATAGCATGTGAAAGTGCACGGGAATTGTATAGGAAAATATTTTAAATGTTGTTGGGTGAAATACAGGGACATGAGTAAAATGTGTTACTTAGTGATTTAAAGCTTTTTCAAAAAAGCAAATATTTAAAGTGTGGCTATGGCAAATAAAGTGAAAATTATGTGTTGGGCAGTTAAATGAATCAAAGCCTTAATATTAAAGTTAGAAAAATTTAATAAGTGGAGGTAAAATGTAAAGTGAATATGCAAATATTTGCAGCTCCAGCATAATAAAAGAACAGAAAAGAGGGTTTTTACGGGCAGAGATATTTTCTAGCAGCTGGGTGAATTTGGAGATTCCTCACATGGTGAAATTTTTTAGTTGCTTGACAACTTGAGGGAAAGGGAAAATTGAGAGGCAAAGTTTGTTGCTAAGGAGAGATGAGAAATGATTTACAATTTGTTGATCAATGGGAATGGAGCTACCATATGGAATTTTTAGATCTTCTTCTGGAACATTTTTTTTCTATTTCTTCTCTTCTCTTCTTATTATTATGGGTTTTGAAATTTTGTATGGGGTTGGGTAGATAGAAAATATTAACTTCTAAGTCATAACTGAGCCTGTGAGTTGTAAATTATGAGTTTATGAGCAAATATCAACTAGTTTATGCAAATAAATAATGAATGTCTTCAAAGTGTTTCCACATTCATGAATATCTTCAAATTGTCTCCATATTTGTACACATTTATTCATGTGAATTCAATAATACAGAGTATCTTTGAGTTTGTCATCTCAAATTTCATGAAATTGTTTTATCTGTTTATTGTTCTATTTCAATGAAATGGTCAAAATGGTTTGAGTAGATAGTTGTGATTGAAGTGTGTAGGTTGGATCTGATAAGCAAAGTTTGATTGATAACAGGAGAGGAACTGTTGATGCAATATATTAACAATTTAAATTCATTGCTTGATTTTAATTTGTTAATGAATTCTCTTTATGAATTTGACTCCATGGCCTAGAATTAGGCATTGATCTATTGTTCAGCTTGATGCATCTCATAAACATGTTTATAAATTCAAAATCATTTTAATCCCTATTGTTTGGTTGAAGTTATGTGTTATGCTTCCCAATTGCTGAGTTAGTATTGATATACCAATAATGTAGCCATATTTGAGGTTTTTAATGCTTTCCTTAGTGTATTTGCATTGGGATTTATCTGCTGTAAAAGACAATGTATGTGTTTGAGTGAGTTACGTTATAGGCATTGTATAGGTTGACCCACCTTGGTTCTGTAGAGCTAGAAGTGAAAAAGATCTCAGTCTTTGACTGAATCTTGTTAGTTGGCCAAATCAACCTTTGAGTCTAAGCATAAGACATTGGCTAAGTCTTCAGGATTCAATTGATTTGTTGATATTTGGAACCCCAACATGCTGTAGAGTTTAATGTATCTTTTTTCTTTTTTTTTGGGGCGTTTGATATTGGATAGAATACTAATTCACCCCTCTCTCAATATTTTGTTGTGTTCAACAAAGTGAACCTAGGGTTAGTTGAAGTGTAATATGGGTCGAATGGACTATGGTTAAGTTAAACTAAGGTTTAGTTAAACCAAGGTTATGTGAAGCTAGGGTTATTTGACTATGGGTTGAATTGACTATGATTAAGTTGAACTAAGGTTGAGTTCCCCTAGGGTTGATTGACTATAGGCTGAATAGATTATGGTTAAACAAAGGTTGATTCAAACCAAGGTTAAGTGAACCTAGGGTTATTTGACTATGGTTTGAATGGACTATTGTTAAGTTGAATTAAGGTTGACTTAACCTAGGGTCAGTTAACTATGGGTTTAAGGGACTATGGTTAATTTGAACTAAGGTTTAGTTAACATAGGGTTGAGGTAGCATATGGTTGAGTTAAACTAAGGTTGAGTGGTGTAGGAGCACCCACACTTCACCCTAATTTTGTGATTACTTGATGTTAAGTAAAGAAGGTCAGTAGGTAGGTGTTAGTCTTTTGGAGATATTTTGTCTTTAATAAGGTCCTTCAAGACCTTTGAATATGTTCTATGGTGAAGTTTGGGTTTTGTGTTGCAATTGTACAATCTTACTTGTAAGAGTCTTTGTAGCCTCTAGAAGGCAAGTTCTTGAATTAGTGAATAGGGGTTTAAAGTAGGAGTTTAGAAGTCATATTAGGGTTAATTTAAAGGTATCCAAATGGTTCTTGTGTCTTAGAACAAAACTCTTGCTAATAGTGTTCATTTAGCCTTTAATTGTCAATAATGATGTTTTCAAGTCAAAAGAAGGTTTGGGTGGTTACAAGTCAGTTGTAGGTGTTGTTGAAGGCTCTAATGATTTGTAAATGTTTAAAAGCCTTGAAAAGGAATGAGGAACTATTGATGGTTCAATGGGAAGGAACAATCATTGAATAAAAAACAACTTAATTGTGTTAATTCTCTGTTTTCCTCATTATCTCTATATTTTTGTGTCTTTTCAACACTGTACAGGCCGTACAGGCAATTTGATGAACTAAGAACCTTGTGATTTTTATAAGTAATGGAACTAGCAAGCTTTTGAACCTGTATTGAAGTTTCATTCACAAATTTATATTGTTCTTTGTTGTTAATGTGTAATCTTCCTGTACAGAATAGGGAAACACTGTTTGTAGTTCCACCATGTTTTAGGCCTTCCCACTTACTATTCTACCCTATTGCAAAGTGGGGAGGCATGGATATAGATTAGGGAAAGTCTCTTTAAGTTTTAAAATGAAAATAAAGAAGATTGCAGACCGTGAGACGCCATCACAGTGAAGAATAAGGGCCTGTATAAGCAGGAATGAATAGGATAGTGATGTGTTTTGTTCATCTACTATTAGCATGATCTAGGAAAGGATGTGAAAGGCCTATGCAGACTTTGAACAAGTGTCTTAATGCTTTGGTAGGGCTTGGAAAGCCTTAGAGGGCTGGGAACTCAAAAACCCTACGTATTTGGAAAGAAAATGAGGGTTTTGAAGAATGGAGGCTTAGGAGTCAAGTATCTATATAAAACCTGTGAAATTGGGATTTTTGTGGTGTTTTTGATTACTTTCCAAGAGTTCATGATGATTGGAGAAATCTAAAGAGTAGTTCGTTTGTCAATTAGGGCTAATTTTGTAGCCTTTTTGCAGGGCAGTCTAAAGGATCTCCAAGAAATTGTAAAGAAACCTTATATGTTTGATTGGGAAATGGTGTTTGGGGTTTGATTGGATTCTAGTTTTAGGTTTGAATGGTCTTTGAGGGGTTTTCTCAAGAAAATAAGTCTATTTGCTAAGTTTAGAGTCTAAAGGTCTTGAAGTGTTAAGGGTTCCCAGGTCACTTGATGAATTTTGGTGTGTCCAATGAAACTGATTTGGGGAGTGTTCTAAAATGATCTAACTTTCCATTAGAAGCATGTTGATGGTTTTGACAAGGTCATGGTGAAGACTTGTGCTTGTTTTGCAGATTGGAGGAATAAGACTCCTTGAGGGTGAGTTGATGTCTGATAGATTGAAGGTATTAGAAGAAGAGCCTATTGTTTTGAATTGATATCAATAGTTGTTGTGATTAATCTTCATCTTGGATCTACATCATTGAGGTAAACTTGGGTTGAGTTAAACTTGGGATGTGTGAACCTAAGGTTGATTGAGTATGGCTTGGAGGGACAATGGTTAAGTTCAACTAAGTTTGGGTTGACCTATGGTTTAAGCTAACTAGAGTTAAACTTACTAGGGTGGAGTAACCTTGCATTTGGTTAATTATGGGTTGGATGATTTAAGGTTAGGTTAGATGATGGTTTAGTTTGGCCTATGGTTCAAGTTGACTTGAGTTAAACTAGGGTGGGGTAAACCTACGATTGGTTAACTATGGGTTGGATGATGGTTTGTTTTGGCCTATGGTTCAAGTTCAATTAAGTTAAACTAACTATAGTGAAGCAAACCTAGAGTTGGTTGACTATAGGTTAGAGGAACTATGGTTAAGTTTGACTATAATTGTGTTGACCTATGGTTTAAGTTGACTCAAATTAAACTAAATATGGTGGAGTAAACCTATAGTTGGTTGGTTATAGGTTGGATGATGGTTTAAGTTGTTGTATACTTCAAGTTGACTTTCAAGTTAAACTAATTGGGATTGAGTAAACTGAAGATTGGTTGACTATGGGTTGGATAATCTAAGGTTAGTTTGGATGATGGTTTAGTTGGTTAAGACCTTGGGTTATATTGGACTAAATTGATGACTATGGTCAAGGATGAAGTATGGTTATGAATTTGGTTATGGACCAAGTTTACTTTAGGTTTGTGACTGGTTTTTTAATTTGGGTCAAAGTTGTGGTTTTAGGCCAAGTTGTGACTCATACAAAGAAAATGATAAAAGAGAAAACACCAAGGATCAAGATGGATGCGACTCCCCTTTGGGCTTGTTTGAAGTGGGGAGGGTTGATCTTAACATTAAATGACACACGATACATATGAACAAGCCAAAACTAGACAAGTAGATATATCACTCCTTATAGGATCATAAATACACCATTTGTCCAAAGGTGGGTAGTCTTAGCCCATTTTATTGGGCCTAGTGCATTTTTGGATAGTTAATGTCTTGGAATTGGTTGTCCCATGGCCTACTACCAACACAATAGGGGTATGCTATGATAAATTTTTTGATGCAATCTATAGATCGATGCAGTACAAGGAATAACAACTAAAAGGATGCCTAACTAGGATAAACAAACAATCCACGTGAGTCCTTTATATACTCCAAGGTACATGAGGCCCAATTATATGTTGTAGGAGTGGTTTCTAAGGCCAAGGCATTGGTGGGATGAAATTGTGCTTCATTTTATGAAATGCTTAAAAAACATTTATTTTTAACCAATAATCATAGCTCCTTCCTAAATTCATAAAGTCCAATGATACACAAGCTCCAACTAGATCTACAATAGAATGCAAATGTAGTCAAAAAAATTTCACACTTATTTTGAAGCTTGCAAAATTTATCTTAACAAAATTTGTTAATAGAGAAATCAATAAATTTATCTTAGTAAAATCCATGTTTTTAAAATCAAGCCCTTAATTTTGTTGAGAACTCATCAAACATAATTATTATAGATCTATAGGACCAATGTATGTTATAAAAGGTTGTTTTTTGAGAAATAATTGTATATTCAAATCAAACATTTCATGTTATATTTTATGCATCTTCTTTGACATTATATTTCCTTCTTATTTTAAAAAAGTTGAATCCATTTATTTAACCTGCATATAATTAATCATGTAAAAAGATAATATTATCAAAACTACCTATAACCCTTTCCATGAAGACAAGGGAGGTGTTTCTGAATTCATCTATGTAAAATCCATGTCATCGTATCGATCTCCATAGACACCATTAGAAGACACCTTGAATTCTATTTCTTTCATCTCCTCGATTGCCAGCTTCACATAAAGAGCATCAATATTCTCCTCAAAGTTCTTGACTTTGGTTGTCCCGGGGATTGATGCAACATCATTTCCTTGGTGTTGAATCCAAGCAAGTGCAACTTGCCCTAGGGTACACCCTTTCCTTGAAGCAATTGATGATAGCGTTTGAAATATACCCTTATTCCTTTCAAGATTCTCTCCTACATGCCTTGGCAAAATCTGTGAAAAAGATGTATTTTTTCAAAATTAAAGATTGTGCAAATTATAAATATATAGATGTGAATTCATAATAAAATTATACAAACTAAAGTTCAAAACATGCTATTGTACATATATATTTTACTCAATGTAATCAATTTCTTTGTCAGGCATAATTACAAAATCACAAAAAATTTATTACAATCTAAAAATACTCAAAATGAATAAAAATGGAACTCACACTTTACCTTTATAAATAAAAAGTAATTATACTGTTCAATAATCTTAATTAATAAAAACAGGATTTAATAAAGAACAATGTTATAGTATTAATAAGAGCAAATAGGAATGCTACAATTTATAATTGCCTACCAATGACCTAAACAGCTAATAAAGCCGTCAAATACAAAGAAGAATCAATGCATGCAAATACCTTCCTAAAATCTTTATCTTCTAAGTTTTCAACAATCTTTACCCCAGAAGAGAGGAAACCTCTGCCTAAAGGGCTATATGCCACGATTCCAATACCAAGCTCCCTACAAGTAAAAATTGAAACATTAATCTATAAAAATAAGAATTTAAGATGATAAATTGTAGCTCTCAAAACCCTACATACGTGCAAGTTGGAATGATTTCTTCCTCAGCATCCCTACACCACACCGACCACTCTATTTGAAAAGCTGTAATAGGATGAATAGCATGGGCTCTTCGAATTGTTGATGCAGAAGCCTCAGACAGTCCAATGTATTTTATTTTTCCTTCTTCAACAAGTTTCTTCATTTCTCCAATCTGCCATAGATACACAAGCAACCAAAGTATGGAACAACAGTCAAATGCATAAATGCATTTTATGGAACAGCCCAATCCACGGAGAAGGGTAAAGTACATACAGTAACTTCTATGGGTACTTTGGTGTCTATACGATGTTGGTAATACAGATCAATGCAATCCACATCAAGCCTCTTCAGACTCCCTTCACAGCAAGTCCGAACATACGCAGGATCTCCACGAATATTTAATTTCCCACCTGTAAACGTTATCCCAAACTTCGTAGCCAGCTGCACTTTATCTCTTATTCCTTTTAATGCCTACTAATCGAGTCAGAAAGTTGCAGATTAAAACCCAACAATATGAGAATCCAGCCAAAAAAACCCTTCTGAAAATTGGATTAACTACATTTAATGCAAGGCACCCTACCTTTCCAAGGAGAAGTTCATTAGTGTGAGGGCCATAGACATCAGAGGTGTCAAGAAAAGTAATGCCTTTGGAAACTGCATGGTGAATGAGGGAGATCATTACATTTTCAGGCTTGGGAGGGCCATAAGGGGCAGTCATGCCAAAGCAGCCCAATCCCTGTGATGATACTTCAAAACCCTGGCTTCCCAACTGGATCCTTGGTAGTGCCATTGCTGATGATCTTGTCTGTTCTGCTTCTGTCTTAGATTCTGTCAGGGAAGAGAGGCAGAGGATGTGGGTGCTTCTGCCTTGGCTTTTGATAGGGCTGAGAGGCAGAGGATATATCTGCTTCTATGAACAGTGTGAGAGTGGTTGTCATTGGTGTGGCCGGCTATCTCGTTTCGTTTTGTCTATTTAGATTTTTCCTATCCAAATAGGACATTTGATCCCACGACCGGGGTCACTGGTTCATGATTTGACCCGACGAAGTTGTTTAAAAGTTATTCGTAGCTTAAAAATTGTAGGGTAAAATAAAATAACTCTCCAAAAACATAGTTTTAAAAAATATATATATTTTATAATTTCTTTTTTATTTTTTAATTTAGTTTTAATAAAGAGAAACTTAGTAGTAGAATATGTAGTAGGTAGTGGACATAGAAGACATATTTTTATTAGTAGAATATATTGATATTATTGTTTCAATATAAAAATATCAATACATATATAAGATAGTAGTTTAACACAATATGTTATTAATACATAAAAATGTTTTAATTATTTTTTTCCCATCTGCTCTGTTCAATTTGGACGTAGCTAGTGTAGATGTGACAGAGAATTCATTTTAAAATTATGTCTTCATCTATTAAACTAGAATGAAGCTTGTTAATAGTCTCATAAAAAAATAGTCTTTGAATCTTGTCCTATAGAAATAATTATAGGAACAACCTGCACAAAATCCAATGAAATCGTAAAATAGCCAAAACTCAGATTAACACAGTGGACAACACTGAAAAAAAAAAAGTGTTTTCTTTACCACACATTTTCTAGCCGCCAATTAATTGTGAAAAATTACGAAAAAAAAAAACCAAAACTAGTGTACCAAGAATGCAATTCACCTAGCTACATTGTTGGTTTAGTGTTGAGGAGAATAACGTGTTGAGTAGCTCCTACATACTAGACTATAGCATTGTTAAAACCTTCACTAAATTCAAGTTATACTTAAGATAATGAGAGCCAACTGAAATTTGGCCCACGCACGGAGCTCTTATTTGCATGGATGCAACCACCTCACACTTTTGGATCTACTTAAAACATTCATGATGAGGAAAAAAACTCGAGTGATACAAGATTCAGAATCTAGCATAAACCTTTTGAAAGCCTTAAAAAGGTAAAATCTTGAGTGCTTTTATCTAATTTCTTATCATCGATTGGTAGAGTACTCTTTCCTCCTATTTTCCCTGCATACTCACAGATGGGCTAATGTCTTTTGCCATATTTATCATATATGGCATATAAAAGCTCAAATAAATTGCCTGAAGCCCAAGGGTTGTCAGAATTGGCAAACTCAATTACGATGGAGGCCAAGGTTGCTCATGATCTAAATGTTGTGAAGCTTATTGCAATGACAGTAGTTGAACTATGTGGCCTCAAGCATAATAGGAGCATTAGTCTAGATGTTACTCAGGGTTCTCTTAGTAAAGCAATTGATGCTACACACAAGGGGATAATTGATGGAGAAAGAGATTCAGTTAGGGATTTTTGGTCATGGTCATGGTCATGGTAGGAGAAAGAGTGACATACATAGGAATTCTGGAAAGCATTCTTATGCTTATAATCATGATTACTGTGGTAGATCAAACAAGTATTTTGATAGTCACAAATGGACCAATACCCTCAACCAACTACTTCAACATAATACCATGATAGTGGTGTTAGCCCAATTCCTTCTTACAGTGAAAATTTAAACAATAATCGTGCATATGGCAGTAGTATCAGAAATCATCTTCAGGGCTATGAGGATTAAATGCAGTTTTATGGTTATCCTCCTCATGCCTTTAACAAGAATAAAAAATTATTAAATAACGAATTGCATGCTACAATAGAATGCAAATTTGTTAAGAAATCAATAAATTTACCTCATTAAAATCCATGTTTTTAAAATAAAACCTTTACTTCTGTGGAGAATTCATCAAACATAATTATTATAGATCTACAAGATCAATGTAAGTTATAAAAGGTTGTCGTTTGAGAAATAATTGTATATTCAAATTAAACATTTCATGTTATATTTCATGCATCTTTTGACATTATATTTCCTTCTTATTTTAAAAATGTTGAATCCTCTTATTTAACTTGTATATAATTAATCATGTAAAACTATAATATATCAAAACTACCTATAACCCTTCCCATGAAGATAAGGGAGGTGTTTCTGAATTCATCCATGTAAAATCCATGTCATCGTATCGATCTCCATAGACACCATTAGAAGTCACCTTGACTTCTATTTCTTTCATCTCCTCAACTGTCAGCTTCACATAAAGAGCACCAATATTCTCCTCAAAATTCTTGACTTTGGTTGTCCCTGGGATTGATGCAACATCATTTCCTTGGTGCTGAATCCAAGCAAGTGCAACTTGCCCTGGGGTACACCCTTTTCTTGAAGCAATTGATGATAGTGTCTCAAATATAGCCTTATTCCTTTCAAGATTCTCTCCTACATACCTTGACAAAATCTGTAAAAAAAAAGTATTTTTTCAAAATTAAAGATTTTGCGAATTATAAATATATGGATGTGAATTCAAAATAAAATTATACAAAATAAAGTTCAAATTGTACTATTGTACATATATATATTTTACTCAATGCAGTCAATTTCTTTGTCATATATAATTGCAAAATCACAAAAGATATACTACAATTTAAAAATACTCAAAATAGAACTTATACTTTACCTTTATAAATAAAAAATAATTATACTGTTCAATAATCTTTATTAACAAGAACAGGATTTAATAAAGAACAATTTTACAGTATTAATAGGAGCAAGATAAGAACAGCTAATAAAGCCCGCAAATGCAAATAATCCTTGCATGCAAATACCTTTCTAAAAACTTTATCTTCTAAGTTTTCAACAATCTTTGCCCCAGAAGAGAGGAAACCTTTGCCTAAAGGGCTATATGCCACAATTCCAATACCAAGCTCCCTACAAGTAAAAAATGAAACATTAATCTATAAAAATAAGAATTTAAGATGATAAATTGTAGCTCTCAAAACCCCACATACCTGCAAGTTGGAATAATTTCTTCCTCAGCATCCCTACTCCACACCGACCACTCTATTTGAACAGCTGTAAGAGGATGAACAGCATGGGCTCTTCGAATTGTTGATGCGGCAGCCTCAGACAGTCCAATGTATTTTATTTTTCCTTCTTCAACCAGTTTCTTCATTTCTCCAATCTGCCATAGATACACAACCAACCAAAGTATGGAACAACAGTCAAATGCATAAATGCATTTTATGGAACAGACCGTTACCAAGAGAAGGGAAAAGTACATACAGTAACTTCAATGGGTACTTTGGTGTCTATACGATGTTGGTAATACAGATCTATGCAATCCACATCAAGCCTTTTCAGACTTCCTTCACAGCAAGCACGAACATACTCAGGATCTCCACGAATATTTAATTTCCCACCTGTAAACGTTATCCCAAACTTCGTAGCCAGCTGCACTTTATCTCTTATTCCTTTTAATGCCTACTAATCGAGTCAGAAAGTCGCAGATTAAAACCCAACAATATGAGAATCCAGCCAAAAAACCCTTCTGAAAATTGGATTAACTACATTTAATGCAAGGCACCCTACCTTTCCAAGGAGAAGTTCATTAGTGTGAGGGCCATAGACATCAGAGGTGTCAAGAAAAGTAATGCCTTTGGAAACTGCATGGTGAATGAGGGAGATCATTACATTTTCAGGCTTGGGAGGGCAATAGGGGGCAGTCATGCCAAAGCAGCCCAATCCCTGTGCCGATACTTCAAAACCCTGGCTTCCCAACTGGATCCTTGGCACTGCCATTGCTGATGATCTTGTCTGTTCTGCTTCTGCCCTAGATTCTGTCAGGGCAGAGAGGCAGAGGATATATCTGCTTCTATAAACAGTGTGAGAGTAGTTGTCATTGATGAGGCCGGCTATCTCGTTTCGTTTTGTCTATTTAGATTTTTCCTATCCAAATAGGACATTTGATCCGACGACCAGGGTTACTGGTTAATGATTTGACCCGACGAAGTTGTTTAAAAGTTATTCGTAGCTTAAAAATTGTAGTGTCAAATAAAATAACTCTTCATCAAGGCTTAAATTTGACGGTCGACCTTGCCTGTCAACAAATTTTTTAATGACGTTTATCTATTCAAAGGTGCCCTTAAAACATTATGATATACCTTAGTGTAAGTAAAATTATATATAAATCATATATATATCATTATAATTCTATATAAATTTTGACAATCTATCCAAAATCTCTCCTTTCATTTGATACAATCTTCTTCAAATTTGATTGTATTTTACGGCAAAAATCTCTAAATACGGTCATACGGCCATCAAATTTAAGCCTTTCTCTTCATTCTCCAAAACAAAAACATAGCTTTTCAAAAAATTTAAAATGATTTTATAATTTTTTTAATATTTTTTAATTTATTTTTAATAAAGAGAAGAAAACTCAGTAGTAGAATATGTAGTAGGTAGTTGACATAGTAGACATATTTTAACACAATATGTTATTAATACATAAAAATGTTTATAATTATTCTTCTTTTCATAGTAAAATATAAACAATAGTAGTCAAAATTTAGCTCTAGATAAGACATTATTCAATATACTTTATTACAAAAAAAAAACATGCTAAAATATTATGCTGTTAAAATAAAATATTATGTATTTGTCGTCAAATTTAATAGTTTGAGTTTATACAATCATGCAATTAATTTGAGTTTATACAATCATGTAATTCTTTTGTTGAAACACATCAAACATATGGTTAAAAAATATTCTTTGTGGTAATGTTTTGACAACAATGGATATAATTTGTATTTGTTGTGGGGAGGTTGTGCATGCTCTTATTTGGCCATTTCTCATTTAATGGTGTTGGTCTCCTTCATTTACTTCTTTGACCACTTTAATTTTTTTTCATGATCCATCCCTTCACGTGAATGATTAAAGAAAATGGCGGGATGCCTCACCTCATTAAATGTGTGGTCTCCCCTTGATTTCTTCATTTTATTATTTTGTTTTTTTTAATTATTTTTTTCCCATCTGCTTTGTCCAACTTGGACGTCTCTGACGTAGATGTTGCAGAGAATTCATTTTAAAATTATGTCTTCATCTATTGAACTTGCATGAAGCTTGTTAATAGTTTTATAAAAAAATAGTCTTTGAATCTTTATCTTATAAAAATAATTATAAGAACAACCTGCACAAAATCCAATGAAATCATAAAATAGTCAAAAACTCAGATTAACACAAAGTCTACAAACATTTTAAAAAAAAGAAAAGATTTCTTATCACCCATTTTCTAGCTGCCAATTAACTGTGAAATTTTTTAAAAAAAAAAAAAAAACCAAAACCATTGTACCAACAATGCAATTCACCCAGCTACATTGTTGGTTTAGTGTTGCGGAGAATAACATGTGTTGAGTAGCTTCTACATACTAGACTATAGCATTGTTAAAACCTTCACTAAATTCAAGTTATACATACTAGACTATAGATTTCTTATTTGCATTGATACAGCCACCTCACACTTTTGGATCTACTTGTATAAAAACAAAACACTCATGATAAGGTAAAAAACTCAGAATCTAGCATAAACATTTTGAAAGCCTAAAAAAGGTAAAATTTTGAGTTTTTTTATCTAATTTCTTATCATCGATTGGTAGAGTACTCTTTCCTCCTATTTTTCCCTGCATAATCACTGATGGGCTAATGTCTTCTGCCATATTTATCATATATGGCATATAAAAGCTCAAATAAATTGCCTGAAGCCCAAGGGTTGTTAGAATTGGCCAACTCAATTCCGATGAAGGCAGAGGTTGCCATGATCTAAATGTTGTGAAGCTTATTGCAATGACAGTGGTTGAACTAGTTGGCCTCAAGCATAATAGGAGCATTAGTCCAGATGTTACTCAGGGTTATCTTAGTAAAGCAGTTGATGCTACACAGAAGGGGATAATTGATAGAAAAAGAGATACAGTTAGGGATAGCAATTCTGGCAAGCATTCTTATGCTTATAATCATGATTACTATGGTAGATCAAACAAGTATTTTGATAGTCGCAAATGGACCAATACCCTCAACCAACTACTTCAACATAATACCATGATAGTGGTGTTAGCCCAATGCTTGCTTATAATGAAAATTTAAACAATAATCATGGATATGGCAGTAGTATCAGAAATCATCTTCAGGGCTATAAGGATTAAATGCAGTATTATGGTTATCCTCCTCGTGCCTTCAATAGGAATAAAAACTGTTAAATAAAGAATTGCATGCTGCAATAGAATGCAAATGTAGTCAATTTTTTTTGTGGCACTTCTGTTGAAGCTTGTAAAATTTATCTTAACAAAAAAATTTAATAGACAAATCAAAAAATTTACTTCATTAAAATCTATGTTTTTAAAATAAAACCCTTAATTTTGTTGAGAACTCATCAAACATAATTATTATAGATCTACAAGACCAATGTATGTTATAAAAGGTTGTCTTTTGAGAAATAATTGTATAGTCAAATCAAACTTTTCATGTTATATTTTAGGTCTCTTTGACATTCTATTTCCTTCTTATTTTAAAAAAGTTGAATCCACTTATTTAACTTGTATATAATTAATCATGTAAAAAGATAATATATCAAAACTACCTATGACCTTTCCATGAAGATAAGGGGGTGTTTCTGAATTCATCCATGTAAAATCCATGTCATTGTATCGATCTCCATAGACACCATTAGAAGACACCTTGGCTTCTATTTCTTTCATCTCCTCAATTGTCAGCTTCACATAAAGAGCACCAATATTCTCCTCAAAATTCTTGACTTTGGTTGTCCCTGGGATTGATGCAACATCATTTCCTTGGTGCTGAATCCAAGCAAGTGCAACTTGCCCTGGGGTACACGCTTTTCTTGAAGCAATTGATGATAGTGTCTCAAATATAGCCTTATTCCTATCAAGATTCTCTCCTACATACCTTGGCAAAATCTGTAAAAAAAAGTATTTTTTCAAAATTAAAATTTTTGCAAATTATAAATATATGGATGTGAATTCAAAATAAATTATACAAAATAAAGTTCAAATTGTGCTATTGTACATATATATATTTTACTCAATGCAGTCAATTTCTTTGTCATGTATAATTACAAAATCACAAAAGATTTACTACAATTTAAAAATGCTCAAAATAGATGAAAATGGAACTTACACTTTACCTTTATAATAAAAAAATAATTATACTGTTCAATAATCTTTATTAACAAGAACAGGATTTAATAAAGAACAATTTTACAGTATTAATAGGAGCAAGATAAGAACAGCTAATAAAGCCTGCAAATGCAAATAATCCATGCATGCAAATACCTTTCTAAAATCTTGATCTTCTAAGTTTTCAACAATCTTTGCCCCAGAAGAGAGGAAACCTTTGCCTAAAGGGCTATATGCCACAATTCCAATACCAAGCTCCCTACAAGTAAAAATTGAAACATTAATCTATAAAAACAAGAATTTAAGATGATAAATTGTAGCTCTCAAAACCCCACATACCTGCAAGTTGGAATAATTTCTTCCTCAGCATCCCTAGTCCACACCGACCACTCTATTTGAACAGCTGTAAGAGGATGAACAGCATGGGCTCTTCGAATTGTTGATGCAGAAGCCTCAGACAGTCCAATGTATTTTATTTTTCCTTCTTCAACCAGTTTCTTCATTTCTCCAATCTGCCATAGATACACAAGCAACCAAAGTATGGAACAACAGTCAAATGCATAAATGCATTTTATGGAACAGACCGTTACCCAGAGAAGGGAAAAGTACATACAGTAACTTCAATGGGTACTTCGGTGTCTATACGATGTTGGTAATACAGATCAATGCAATCCACATCAAGCCTTTTCAGACTCCCTTCACAGCAAGCACGAACATACTCAGGATCTCCACGAATATTTAATTTCCCACCTGTAAACGTTATCCCAAACTTGGTAGCCAGTTGCACTTTGTCTCTTATTCCTTTTAATGCCTGCAAATCAAGTCAGAAAATTGCTGATTAAAACCGGACCATATGAGAATCTAGAAAAAAGCCCTTGTGAAAATCAGATTAACTACAGTGAATGCAAGGCACCTTACCTTTCCGAGGAGAAGTTCGTTTTTGTGAGAACCATAGACATCAGAGGTGTCAAGAAAAGTAATGCCTTTGGAAACAGCATGGTGAATGAGGGAGATCATTTCATCTTCAGGCTTGGGAGAGCCATAGAGGGGAGACATGCCAGAACAGCCCAACCCCTGTGCTGATACTTCAAAACCCTGGCTTCCCAATTTGACTCTTGGCACTGCCATTGCTGATGCTCTTCTATGTTCTCTTTCTGCCTTAGATTCTGTCAGGGCTGAGAGGCAGAGGATGAGGGTGCTTCTGCCTTAGCTTTTGACAGGGCTGAGAGGCAGAGGATATATCTACTCTTTTAAACTGCGTGAGAGTGGCGGTCATTGATGAGGCCGGCTGTCTCCTATTATCTATATTGATTTTTCCTATCCCGGTTGTCTCATATTATCTATCTTGATTTTTCCTATCCAAATAGGACATTTGGCCCGACTACCGGGGTCACTGGTTAATGATTTGACCTGACCAAGTAGTTTAAAAGTTACCCGTAGCTTAAAAATTGTACTTATATAAAATAAAATAACTCTTTCACTCCCCAAAAAAATATAGCTTTTAATTTCTTTATATATATATATATATAAAATTAAAGAGAAGGAAACTCAGTAAGAGAATATGCTGTTTATTAATTAATAGAATATATATTGATATTATTTTTTCAATATAAAAATACCAATACATATATAAGATAATTTTGATTGTAGTTTAACATAATATGTTACTAATACATAAAAGTGTTTATAATTACTCATCTTTTCTTATTAAAATACAAACAATAATAATCAAAATCTAGTTCTATATAAGACATAAGTCAATATACTTTATTGCAAATTAAAAGTACTTTTAGAATTAAATATTATGTATTTGTCGACAAGTTGAATAATTTGAGTGTATACGGATAAAAATATTCTTTGTGGTGATTTTTTGAACAACTATGAGTAGAATTTGTATTTTCTCTAGGGTAAGTTGTGCATGCTCTTATTTGGCCTTGCATGTGTTAATTTTTACCTTTGCAAGTTAATTTTTTCCTTTTTTTAATTTTATGTCATTTTTTGGGTCGTAGTTTCATGACAAACTAGCCATGCTTGGTCATTGTGTTCATCATTCCATGCAAAAATCTAATACAATGAATATTATTGTGGATCTAGTTCAAAGACAACAATTTGCTCTAGAAAAAGGAAAAGCTAATGAATTTAAAGTCAATTAATGCCTTTCTTGAAGCAAAGAGATTCCAACAATAATTTTTAATTCTCAATTTTATGGTTGAGAATTTAGTCTTTTTAAAGACATGTCCTCATCTATAAGTTCATGGAAGCCAAACTAATTTTGGGGGGGATGCTAAAGAATTGGGCACGCATAGCTTAGTTTATTAGAGAAGACGTGAAGATTACTCTAGTTGCTAATGGACCGTATTTTTTAATTCATTTAATGATGTTTCTAATTTTGTTTAAATTTTTTAAGGAGATCCTCATTTCTTCAAGCATGTTAGTGTTTTCATGAATACCTCACATCTACACTTTATCCTAACAATGGAAATCCTTTCGAAGGTTCCTTTTTTTATTCATTTGTTTACTTTGCCAATGAATTTTAGAAAGATGAATGTCAAAAAGTTTCAAGTAATTCATTGAGTTCATATATTGGGTACCTGACAAATTACCAAAGAGAAAAAGTATCTAGTTATACCCAAATCTATGTTGAACTAGGTTTAAATAATCCTTTGTCAGAAGCTCTTAATATTCATGTAGAATATTTTGTTTAGTATCAAACCCTAGATTATGATGCCAATCTTTTTAAATGTAGGGAATGTCATTGGTTTTTATTATATGAGTTGGGAAAGAGTCTCATTCCCTTACAAAGGATAAATCTCCATTGAAACATCAAAGACAAAGTAGAGATGACAAAAAAGAGCTATCAAATAAAACAACCACCTAGAGTAAAATAAAATACAAGCAAAAAACAATAGAGAAACAACACAATAGTAGAACATAATAGGAAAAGAAACAAAGATCAAATTGTTTGACTAGCAACTAGGTTCTCCTAGTCAGTGTCAAAGTCTTGAAATTATCCTCCCAATCTATGGTGCTCAGAGCCTTGTGTTCCTTCATCTTCCTCATCTTTCTTTTCCCTTCTTTTTCCTCATATATTTTTTTTTAATTTTATCTTGCAAGGTGGTGATATTTGAGATAGTTCTTTTCATCAAATCATTAGTCATGTTCACCAAGTTGTTCATGAATTTCTCTAATTTAATCAATCTATTTTGATACATCTTCATTGTGTTGTATTTCAAGACCATCCCCAACTTAAATCATATGATTCTTATGAAAAATTGCCACATGGGGATAAAAATGGTAAATGATAAGTTAAAACTAGTGAATTTATCATGCCTCATAAGAAAGGTAAAGGCTAACATCCTTCAAATCATAGAGAAGCTACAAATGATACTCAAAATAATAATAATTTGTCTATTCTAGGAAAAACACCTACCAAATTTTAGGATGATAAAAATGAGAACAAACAAATGATGATAGCGAATTATGAGAATGATTAAATAATACAAGATCAATAAAATCATGGTAAACCATAGAGTGCTAAAATTTTTAATCAAAAGTAAGGTTATATAGCAAAATATCTTCCCCTTTCTAAGGATTTTTCAAATATGCTTGTCATTGTTAATTTCCTCCATGCTCCTTTGATGCCAAGTAAGTCTATTATTTCTATCTATAACATTCCTTTCATTCTTAATGATTCTCAAACTCTTGAAGGTCAAAATACTTTTCCTACCTTTAATAAGCTTGAATATGTTCTTGAAATCCCTATCATAGATACTAATCAACAAGCAAAAAATTATAACTATAATCCAAAAGATAATTTTAAATAAAAATATTTTGACAAAGAAGATAAGAAAAATTATGCTTCTATCTAGGATTTGGGTACTAAACATAATTAAATTTAAAAATAGGGGAGATAAGAGGTATTCAAAGAAGCTCATAAGAGGAGGGTGAATCATATAAAGATAGATTTGTGCTGGTTAAGCCTCGGGCTAAGGGTCATGGTCATAAGAGATTGTTCAAGGACATAAAGAATGAAGAGGACTTTAATCGGTTTGAGGTGTTGGACACCTCAACCTTGGAGGAAGGAATCCCATTGGAGGTGCCTTCTGATGTTGTTGGTAAGGGTTGTGGTGTGGGGTAGGGACAGGGTTCTAGTCAGGATATTCATTTATCACAGGGTATGTAGGATTCATTCGTATCTTTGAATGACCCTATGTAGGATGAAGATGATATTGTTTTGGAAGATTTGGAAAAGGAGGGGCTAGTTTCTGGCAAGAGCAAGGGGTCTTTTCTAGCCTTGGGGGTGCAACAACACATGATTATGAAGGGTTTGTCTGAGCACTCTTCTAAAAGTGGCCACAAGAAGGATCTTGAGAAGATTAAGCATACTGGAGATTTTTTGGTGGAATATGTGTAACATCCCTCCTCTTAATACTCAAGTAAACTCAAGAATTCACTAGAAGGTAAATAAACTTAGTAACCATGAGAGAGAGATAATTTTTTTCTCAACATTTGCATAAGCACAAGGAATAAAGTACAACTTTTCTAGATAATTTCAAACTTGAGATCATATGTAATCACAGCTAGAATCAAAGAGAAGTCCTTACACTTTTCATTTATATTACATAAAATACAAATGGAAAAAGAATAGTTTTACCTCATAAGTTTGACTATCATAAGCTATATCATGGAGTTCACTACATCTAGAATGTTGATATCTATCTTTGTGAGCCTCGGTGAGTCTTCTGCTATAGAGGGAGAGCATCATCCAAGTGCTTTTCCTCCAACCACAAACTCAAGCAGTCCCTTGCACAATTCCTAATTAGAAGTGGCCATACCCTTCATGAAGGATATAAATATAAGGAACCATCAAGTTTCTCCATCCGAGTCATGGTGATGTGTCCTACAAAACTCAATCGATCATACAACTCTAGATCCCTTCTAGCTAAGTATGGTCATTTTGATTTTTCATGCCATCTAGACACACACCTCTAACTTGTCTTAGAAATTATCTCACCATATCATCTTACTTACTTCATTTGGTACTCTAGACACAACTTGTTTGTACTAAAAATCCATTCTAGCCAACTTGACTTAGAAATGATCCTTAATCTAGGATATACATGTAATATAAAGATTTAGGTGTTTCTAGCTTTATTATGGAGTCCTCCCTTAGAAAGTGAAGAATCACTAGGTGTATAACTCATTTGGGTTGTTGGTTAATTCTGACTCGAACACCCAAGTTACTTTCTCGTAACTTCCTGGGTCTTGTCAACAACCACTTTCTCGAGTCTTAACCCTAACCCTAGAGAGTGATTTCTCTCAAGGTATAATATTTGTGCAAATCTTGCCACAACATGATATTTTATTGACCTTCTCGGTCATAACATAGTATGAATATTACATAGACAAAGTCTACACAGTAATGGTTAATTTTACATTAAGAATATAACCTCCTTAAGGTTTTAGTCCTTCATGCATATCAGTGAAATATTGTTAACAAAGGGTGAACACAATTGTAGACCAACTGGTCCCATCTTACAATAAATTTGCATAGCTCAAGTGCTTGCTCGTCAAGTTTGTGATTTGACTGGTTTGATAAAATACCTTAGACATTGAATCCCCTTGTTATGTAACTACAACATCTAGGGTCTAGGCTACTACCTCTAATTCAAGCCTTAGCATGAATTGAAATATTTTACCTTCTTTCCATTCCTTAGGATTCTTTAAAAAATGGATGAGACTAGGTCATCATCAAGAGATACACCAAGTTATACATTAGTTTAAAGACATCCTTTACAAATACCCCACCTGGGTGTTTTAAAAAGGGTACATATCAAGTAGGAAAGGAGGTTTCCCTTTCCAAGATCCCTATTTATATTACAAAGTCTCTCAGGAAGTGGATAATAAAAGAGAATAACAAAATTAACTTTGTGTTATTCGAGTAAACATCTTTGATAACAAATCTAGCACTTAATTATGCTTTGATTATTTCTTCCACCTCTTTACTTTCCCAATTATTCAATCTCAGATCAAAACCCACAAAGGAACTATGGTTTGATATTTATTTTAAGAAAGAAAGAGAGGCTCAAATTAATTCAGTGGTAGTTTTTTTTATTCTTTCCCCGAAATAGCTATGCCAAAGAGGGTTTGAGGATAATATATCTTTAAGTGTTTTCAAGGGAACTAAATCATTCCAAGCAATCTAAGAATTAACCTTTTTCAGCACAAAAGTTTAAATAAATATAATACAAATTCTTGTTTAAAATGGACTATAGGAAATATTGCCTCACTATTGGTTTTATTTATCCATATTCATCGTAATGTATACATGTACACATTAAAGTCTATATCCCTTGTAAAGAAAAGAAAGAATACTTGCATGATAATTATTAAGGCTAATCTGCCCCTATCATGGGTTTTAAGAACCATTATCATATTTTCTCACTCAATGAGATTACTAGTATGAAGGATATAGAGCTACATTCAATTTTTCATAATCAAAGAACTTAGTGGACAAAAGGTAGGTGACATGCTTGCATAGTAACTGATATAGTGTCTACAATAGTTATTGTCTCCAACAAACTGCTCTTCCTTCTTTTATCATTAGTTTGCTGCTCTCTCCATAAAGATGGCTCCATTCTCTTTTTAAACCTGCCTCTTGAATATGCAACAATAAATATGGCAATGAGTTTCTCTCATAGTTTTGGTATTCCATATATTGCCTTTCCCTTTTATTTTTCACTGTCTACAGAAAGCTCCACTTAGAAAAGACAACATCGCTCCTTGTGCAATCCTTGAGCTCTCTCCCCCTCTCTAGGCCATCAAGCTTCTTCACATAAATCATTTCAAGTTTTTCCCCCGTTAATATATATCATTTCTTTGCCTTCAATTCGCTTCCCAGGCCCCCCTTGGGTTTCCCTTTTCAAATTTTTGTCTCTTCCCCAAAAACGGTTACCACAATCCCCACTCTTACCAATGAATGGCTCAGAGATGATAGGTTCAAGAATCAGTTTGGAAAGGTGGTTATTGCACTAATTTTACTCCTCCAAGTTTGAGATGGGCGTTGTTGCTACTTCCTTATACATGCATGTCTTTTTGCATCATTATTGAATATCAACTCCCTATTCTATGGTTGCGCCCTTCACCCGTTACTGCATGACCTTGAGAATAGTTTTCTCTCATGAAAACTCCAACTCCCTTGAAAGGCACCCTTACTCTAATGCTATCGCGCATTCTAAAATTTTAATAACTGAAGCATTATCAACCTTCTATACGTCAATTTCTTGGCTCCACTAAGAAGGGTCAAACGAATGGGATAAGGAGACCCTATGACCAAAACTCACCCTCCTTAAACCTTTCACAAATCCCCATAAGAGCATTGGAACCATCCTCCCCCCACATCTGTTTGCAAGAAACAGTTGGGTGATCCCACAATAGTGGTTTACAATTTTTGGCCAAATTGGACATTGAAATTATTATTTTTAACTAAATCTTCACATTTGGGCACCTATAGCGGCTAAACCATGAGGAATTTGAAGATGATGCAAACTAGAGTCTCCTCACATTTTGGGAGCTGGCTACCCAGCCTACAAAATCTAATGCACATCCCATGGGCTGCATGTTATGCCCATCCTGCATCAAGTACGAAAACCCCACGACCTGCTCTAATTTTGTCAGTCAGACAAAGAGATGGAGCATCTGACAGAAAGTGCAGTGCACTACCTAGGCAATTCAATTCCGCAGGGGACGTCAAAAAGAGGACAAATCAAGTCACGTCAACGCACAACCTTCAATAATGTATGTATATAGTGAAGAAAAATCAGAAGAAGAAAGAATACAAGGGACTAGCTGTTAATCCAGAGAACGGGCCCACTTGATTGCAACTCAACTAGTATGAAAGTTGCGTCTTACATAAGGATGATCGAAATTTTGTCTCGAGGTGTTCAGATAAAAAATGTATATTGAAATTGCCTTTTCGCAGAATTAATGATTTAGGGTTCCACAAAAAGTCCCATATAATTTTGATTAAGGTGTCTTTATTTAAACAAATATGCTTTGATATGTAATGTATAATACATATAATGCTTGTATCTCTTATATAATTAGTTTTACTTTCATACTATATATCTATATCCATCTATATACAAAGGTTAAGGTTTAGGTTTTGATTGAATAAACAATTCTATATTGATAATAAATAAATAAAAATTCTAAAATAATTTTTTTAATTGTGTAATTAGGTATTGAATGAACTTTGAGTATTAGATTTTTAATAAATATAATAAAACTAAATATTTAATTATGGATTTTTGTTTAATTATGAATTATGAATATTAGATTTAATATTAAATTATTATTTTTTATAAACTTAATATTTATATGCTTTTATTCAAAGGAGATAACATAACCATGGTCATTGACTTCTTACTTCTTTCTCTAGGATTTAGGTTCCTTGATTAAGGTGTCTTTAAACATAACAATAGATATTTGAGAGGGACCCAAAGATCCATGTGTGTTAGTCATGAACCTATAACCCAAAAAACAATAGAAAAATATGAATAAAATAGGAAAACCCAACCTAAAAAATCTAACTTTTTTCAATGCAAGGTTGAATTTTAACTTGGAAAAAATATACATAAACACTTGACTTATTTACTTGTAATTTAAAAATGAAAATTATGTTCATTTCTTCATTTTTCTCCTTTCTTTAGTGTTAGTGGCTACACATACAAACCTATGGTATACATATAAACTATTCTATATTTAAATTCCCTCTTCTTGGATTATTAGCATAGATTTATGTGAAACTTCACTTTTTTTCTTAATTTTAATCTTAGGATGTAGTTATTGATGAATTTTTTAAAACTTTAAATAAGCGTGTCCATCTATTTTTGTAATGGCTAAAATAATTAGTTGTGGCTTTTCCTTCTCTATTTTATACAAGAGTTTTTAATGAGATTAATTTAGTTAGTTAGAGATACAAATTATGTCCCCAAATTATAAAGGGTAGTGTACCATTTATTTTCAATTAAGTTTAAACCTTATCATCCCCAAGGTTTCCTAGCATAGTTAGATAATAGTTCCAAGTCACTTCATGGCATTGACATATCTCACACTATACACATAATCTAACTATCTATGAATAGATCAACAATAGCTACTTCCTGTATAGGAGCAATAGGAGTAGTAAGACACTTTCTTAAATAAGCTAATCCTATTTCATCATTCCTGGTATATAATACCAATGATAGAAAATTCCTCCTATTATGGAGTAATTACAAGCACTTCATAAAACAACATGTAAATAACTTCTATATTCCTTTCAAAGAAAATGATATATTTCCCTAATGCAAGTAATCTTAATAGATCAAATAAAGCACTTACAGATCAACATAACATGTCATTTGATTAAGTAAATGATAATTCACCTCTAAAACCTCTATTACTCTATCTCCACATGTCTTTCACTCACACACACTATGTTTCTCTCTCCATATCACTATCTTTATCTCTCTATCTCTCTCCCTCTCCCTCTTTAGCTCTGTATTTCTCCCCCTTCTATGTCTCTATCTCTCTATATTTCTATCTCTATCTCTCCCTCTACCTCTATCTATTTGTCTCCCTCTTCCTCTCTTGCTATATCTCCATCTATAATTTTATCTTCCTCTCTCTCCCTCTATCTCTAGACATGTCTCTCTCTATTCATCCATCTCTCTCTCCCTCTCCCTCTTCCTAGACCTCTATATATATATCTCTTTGACTCTCCATCCACCTCTTCATATTTTTTCCATATATCCCTCTATCTCTATCTCATTATCTATCTATCTTGCTATCCCTATACCTCTCCCTCTCTCACTCTACATATGTATCTCTTCTATCTCTATCTATCCCTCTCTTCTCTCTATTTATCCTCTCTCTATTTTTATCTCTCCATGTCCTCTACATATCCATCTTCTCCTCCATTTACATCTCCATTTCTATCTCTTTCTCTTTATCTATATCTCCTCCTTCTCCATTTACATCTCCATTTCTATCTCTATCTTCCTCTTTGTTTACATCTCCTCTCTCTCTCACTCTCTCATTCACTCCATCTCTCCTACTATCTCTATATACATATCTCTTTATCTCTCCTTATTTGTATCCATATATTTCCCTCTCTCTCCATCTCCCTATTACTCCCTCTTTTTATATCTCTCTACTTTTCTTCCCTCTATCTTTTCCTCTCTCCCCTCTCCCTCTCTCCTCTCTTCTACCTTGCCCTCCTCTACCTATATCTCCCCCTCCTTTACTTGTCTCTCTCCCTTTCTCTCCCTGCCTCTCTCTATCTCCCCCTCTCTTTATATCTCCCCATCTCTCCCTTCCTTTCCCCTATCCATCTCTCTATCTCTACCTCTCCCTTCATTTATCTTCCCATATATATTTCTCTCTCTTTATCTCCTCATATATCACTATCTCCCCTTTTTTCTCTCTCTCCCTCTCTCCATCTCTATTTGTCTATCTCTACTTCTCATTATTTCTCTATCTCTTTGTTCCTCTCTCTATATATCACTACATCTCTTTGTCTATCACTCTATCTCACGATGTATATATCTTTATATCTCTCCCTCTTCCTCTTCCTCTATATCTCTTTGTTTCCCCCTCTCTCTCTTCCTCCATATCTCTCTCTCTCCCTTTCCCTTTCCCTCTTCCTCTATATATCTATATCTCTCTATCTCTCCCTCTCTATCTTTCTCTATCTTTATCTCTCCCTCTACTTCTATCTATTTGTCTCCCTCTTCCTCTCTTGCTATATCTTCATCTCTAACTTTATCTTCCTCTCTCTCTGTCTATCTCTAGACGTGTCTCTTTCTATTCATCCATCTCTCTCTCTCCATCTCCCTCTTCCCAAACCACTATCTCTATATCTCTTTGACTCCCTATCTACCTCTTCATATTTTTTCCATCTATCCCTCTATCTCTATCTCATTATCTATCTTTCTATATCCCCATATCTCTTCCTCTCTCTATTTATCTCTATATATCACTTCCTATCTCTATCTTTATCTTTCTACCTTTCCCTCTATATATTTATCTCTTCTATCTCTATCTATCCCTCTCTTCTCTCTATTTGTATCTCTCCATGACCTCTACATATCACTCTCGTTCTTCTGCATTTACATCTCCATTTCTATCTATATCTTCCTCTTTATCTATATATCCTTACCCCCAAGTCTCGCTCTCTCACTCTTCCCTCTTTTCTCTATCTATATCTCCTTAAACCCCCCCCCCCTCTCTCTCTCACTCTTCCTTATTTTATCTCTCCCTCTTTCTATCCCTATATCTTCCTCTCTCTCTATTGTAAACATACCATGTGCCAGTCGGCAATGGAGCTTGATTATCTTCTTTATTTATAGGTTTTGTTTTAGTTATGTTTGGATCCCTATAAGTGGATGTAAACATCATTTCTCCATTAAGACCTTTGTTGCACAAATATCATTTTTCTAAATGACCTACTAATTGACCTCATGTACTACACAAATGTATGCCAAAAATAGACCAAATTTTTCCTTGATTAACTTTCCACACCTCTTTGGTGTACCCATTGCACACCATTGTGTGATTGATAATGTTTATTTTTGGATAAAACCATGTTTATTGGATGAAATTTGTATATTTGAAATAGTTGCTTCTATTGTTTTTTCAAATGAGTAATGAGGAAATGAAGTATTTTAAAAAAATAATTATGAAAATATAAAGGATACAATGTTGTGCTTTATGGGAAAATATAAAGTGAATATGCATTCAAATTTAAATGTTTAAAGCTGGAAAACATGCACATACGAAAAAATTATATTGTATATTGATTTTTAGTCATCATGGAAAGTAAGATTGCAAGAAATAAATCTATAAGTTGCTATTAATTATAATTCAACCATTCTAAAGTGGATATACATTCAAATTTAAATGTTGAAAGCTGAAAAATATGCACATAAGGAAAAATTATATTGTACATATCGATTTATATATAAATATGTAGAATAATTGTCCACACATATACAAAATTGGCATTTATACAAACTCATTTTTTTTTTTACAAAATGTTGCATATGTCATCTTAAGCTCCATATGCCATCTCAAAATCTATATGCAATGTGGATGTTCAATAACTACACATTAAATCCTAATAGTTCAATTGATCATATGTCTCAAGCGAGTCCTAAACTTGTGGTGGATCATCAAAATCTAACCTCCTCATGCCACTTGGTGGATGCAAAATTGACTGCACAATAACAAGTCAAACCATATTTTAATGCTCAAGAGTAAATAAATTAGACCAACCAAATAAAAACTTATCTACTATAATTTAAAATTTTCAAATTACCGTATTGTTACCATCTCTACTTTGCATTACATCCATTGTTGAAGCTGTTTGGTTAAGATCAAAAGAAAATGGTAACATGCATTGTTGGGTGTTCTGTTGATTATCTAAAGCCACAATAACATGCACAATTAACACGTCAACTAAGAAAAAAATGTTTTAAAAATTAAAGACATAAAATTGATTGAAGTGTGTTCTATAATTTCTATACCATCTCCACTTTCCATTGTATCTATTGTTGTTTGGTTAAGATGAATAGAAAAAGGTAACATATGTTCTTTATTGTTTTGTTAATCCTCTGAATTTGTAATGACATGCACATTTAACACATCAACATAGATAAAGTTTTCAAGTGTAAAATTGATTTACATAATGAATATAAACAATAGTAAATTTATTAAGTATAAAATTAATAAATACATTTGATAGTTAAAATTTTACCATCTATAACTTGTATTTCATTTGTTTTTGTTTGGTTTAGATCAATATAGAAAGGTAATTGACGCCGTTGAGTAATTTCTTGATCATCCAAACCTACAATGACATATATTTAACATATGAAATAGAAACAAGTATTATTATGCAAATTACTAAAATGCATATGAATAAATATACTCACTAGGTTGTTGCATGATAACTCTTTCTTCTTCTGTTGCGATGCCTGAGCGATTAATGACCTTTTTTTTTCTTTTTCTTTCTACATCCTATAGAGGGGAATTGAAAATTTCCATACTCTTCAGCTATTTCATTCAAGTCTTTGGAGATGACATTGTCTCTTTGATGAGTTGAACGACGCTTGCACATTTTTCTTGGACTAAACCATGGTGATATTTGTCTGATCAACATGTTCTCTATGCCAGGGATTGGTGTGAATTTGGAAGAGGATGGAAGAGATGTATTGATATATTTTCTCAACCTCTCAATACATTGACTAAATCTATTTCTTCCATCTTCACTAGTTGGTAAATTTTGGAGCAGATGATTTAAATAATCAATAGAATTTTGAAAGTTCTAGCCATCTGTAATACAAATATATATGATTAAATTTGAAAATATTTTTAAAATATCTTAATGTTTCATTATAAAATATATACATTGAAATTTACCTGTTCTCTGGTCTTCACCAATGACAACCCCAAAAACATCTTGATCTTCTACTTGATTACAACCATCTATAATTGGATTAAAATTTAATTAATTTTGAGAACCATAAAAAATAAACTAATATTTAATTGTAATGACCATATTGACATTACTGATGGTATTCATTTCGTGACTAAAACTCCCTCTGACATTGTCAGCATCATCAAGCAATGGAGTAACACCATCTGTAATTTATTGAGATTAATTTAGTTAGTTTTGAGGAAAAATATAATAATCATTTAATCTATGAATATTAAACTTAAATTTCAAATAACCCTTACCAGAAACTTGATCTTGCTCATTATTTGTGTTTCTCTTTAGAAGATCTAAAATCTTTAGCACATGTTTGCATGTGTTTCCCTTATTTGCCCACTGATAGTCAGACACATGCAAATTTGGTCCAAATTTTCTAACAAAATACCATTTTGTTGGAACTATTTGGCTTCTTATCTAGTATGTGTTAGGGAGGAGATCATATGGAAAGCAATCTATATCTAGTATTTTTTTTTACCTCTCTAATGTGGTTATGTAATATCTTTCTTTTTTGAAGTTAGTCAAAAACCATGATAATTGCAAATATCTTTTATTTTTATAGAATGGCTCTACCCTATGAAGAAGTGTATGGATAAGCCAATCCATTCTTCTCATGCATCTCTTTGAACGATCAATTAAATAGTGACTCTTGATGTGATAGTGGTATGATTGGGTGAAGCCACAATAGTAGTTTACAATTTGATAGAGGAAGGAAAACTGAGAAAAAATGGCCCCATGGCAAAAAAATTGGTTTTGGGGGTTTGAATGAACCTACAAGTTTGACCGAACCATAAAGGGGTTTGACCGAACCCATCAATCACGGGGCCCACATTTCCCGCCCAAAAAACAAAAGGAAAAATGCATATTGAGGGGGTTGAATGAACCCCTGGGGGTTCTAGTGAACCCCCCTTTTCCCTAATTTTTTACGCTTTGATGCTCAGGTTGAGGATGAAAATGGGGGAATCTTCACAAACCCAATTGGATTTAGGTAGTCCTCGAAACAAGCTATCCAATGAATATAATTTTAATATGTTTTGGTTTTATTATGTATTTATTTTTTTAGTTTCATTAAACATAGGTTTTTCGTCGAAAATGAAGGTCTCTATTCTGCATATATGGAAAAAAGCAGATTATCAAAAAAAAATTGAAAAATATGAGTGCACCAGATATTGAAGTCCTTGATCCAACAAAAAAAAAATTTGAATTTCGATATATACAAAAAAAGTTATGTGTTATACGGTCGTGCTATGTCTGAATTGTCATTGGTTTGACTTCAAAACTTGATTAAAGAAAAATATTCAATAAAAACTATCTAACCAAGTGCAAACACTAGATATCGGAGTTACAAATCTAAATTCGAAAGAATTAGAATTTTATCCTTCATGGAAAAAAAGTTATGCATTATACAGTGTGCGTCACTTTTTAAAAATGCTATTTTTTGAAAAAAACTAGTTTTTGTGGGAGATGGAAAAAGAAGTGCAATTTGATTCCAAAAATTTTGAAAAAAATATTTTTAGAATCTACAGAAAAAATGTGATGAGACTCTAGTTTGCATCATCTTCAAATTCCTCATGGTTTAGCCGCTATAGGTGTCTGAATATGAAGATTTAGTTAAAAATAAAAATTTCAGTGTCCAGTTTGGCCAAAAATTGTAAACCACTATTGTGGGATCACCCGACTCAATGGAAGAATTGGTTTCTTGATTTGCATGAGGAAAATTTCTATATTTTTTTGCCCACATCTCTATACAAACAATCATAAAATTCATCTTAGTATAAATAAAAATAGGTTAAACGATGTAAATGCATAAAAAACCATAATGAATAATTTAATGAGCTTACCAATATGAGTCTCATCATGACACCAAGATTTTTTAAAGTAATCAATAAATTTCTTCTCCTCTTTGAATTCCTCCATGAAATTTTTTATTAGGTGAGTAGTGATTTCTTCGTCATCACTCATTGCATACATTATCTCACCTAATCTATCAAACATATTAATTCCAACATCCTTATTATTGACATACCTGGATTATAAAACATAATATCAAGCTATGAGGTTATACATGTAATGTTCAGTTATTCCACATATTTTAATTAAAGATTGACTTACCTGTATACATTCTTCAACCATGCCCTACGTACATGCCAAATACATAAAAGTACTCGACAATCAAAGGACAATCTACATGTCACATTATAAAATTTCATAAGTAATGCAATCTAAAAATAATAATTGTTACATTATAAAATCTCATAAGTAGCATTTTAAAAAAATTAAATAAAATATTAAGGCCAATAAAAACCTGATTGCTTCAATCTCAACACTAGCATCATCTGTCATAAATGCATTGACATTCCAATCTTCTTTGCATTGTTTCCCTCTTTTACAAATTTCTGTCAACCAGTCCTTTATATCCTCAACTTTATTTCTTGAGGTTATGGCCCATGCAACAGGTATACTAGCCTCTTGTTCATCAAATACAAGCAAGGTATATAACTGGTACTACACATCAATAAACCATTGATAAATTATTATATGTTTAGTAGAATAAATTAATGATTTCAAATTAAGATTCATAAATACAATTAACATTGTTTTACTTACACCATATTTATTCATTGAAAATGTGGAATCCATTGCAATGATTGAGTTATGTGAATGTTTCACCATCATTTCTCGCATCCATGATGTTTGGATTCCTATGGTAAATGGAATATTTTCCACATTATTTGGCCTTTTATAGTAAAAGAAGTTATCTTTCTCCTCTGCATGCCACATGCTTACACCTTTTGTGTCATCTTCATTCTTTTGGGATTGAAGCGACCGTACTCTTTTCCATGCATTCAAAACATCTTTCCTCAACAAACATGTGTCCCTCTTATTCATCAAATGAGTCAAACCATGGTCTAAATAATGTTGTTCGCATATTGTGTCAATCCCCACCCCCATTAGCAATAAGGATTCAATATACGGTTTACATTCATTTGACAACCTTGGTGCAACACTGCTTCTTGGATCACTAGAAGGGTCATCTTTTCCGTGGCAAAATTCACCATTTTTATCACAATGACTGAAATCATTATATGTAATGATCGCAACATTTGGTCTACCATACATAACCTTAACAAGAAAGTGGGCTTGACAACCCCTTTTTGGGACAAACCTTCGTTTCCTTTCCATGGTTTGAGGTTTGTTTCGGTTATCATCGGGGCCAAAAGCACACCAATAACTGTTTACACATGTACAAAATATATATTAATTGATATAACAACTAGAAACTATAGTTTCTTACATGCATAATTATTATATTGAATCTAAGCAAACCTTGAGTACATCATGGTTGTATGGTCGCTAGGTTCTATCAAGTTGGGCTCTCGATGCACTTTGCGTATAAAATTTGTCTCTGTACTATCTAATAAGCCTTCCCCTTTAACAAACTGAGGGAGTCTCTGAAGAGGGATTGCAGCACATATGTCTATCTCACCATTTTCATCTCCAATAGGTGTCCATTCAAGGTCAACACTTGAGAAATGATTTCCCTGATTGGGAATGTCTTGTACACCTAAATGAAGGAGTGATTCTCGCTTTGTTGGCTTGCCCATTCTGAATAATGTTAAAAGATGGTTAGTGGACCTTTATCTTTTTCAAATATGTGATAAAAATCAAAGAGGTGATAAACTTGCTTTGTGTGGGGTCCAATTGATTTAAACCAATAATAATGCTTACTACATTAGTCTCATGTAGGGAATCATCAACACAATGACCAAGATGATGACTTATTTAAAAGATATTTGAGAGGGACCCAAAGATCCATGCGTGTTAGCCATGAACCTATAACCCAAAAAAAAATTAAAAAATATGAATAAAATAGGAAAACCCAACCTAAAAAATCTAACTTTTTTCAATTCAAGGTTGAACTTTAACTTGGAAAAAATATATATAAACATTTGACTTATTTACATGTAATTGAAAAATGAAAATCATGTTCATTTCTTCATTTTTCTCCTTTCTTTAGTGTTAGTGGCTACACATACAAACCTATAGTATACATATAAACTATTCTATATTTAAATTCCCTCTTCTTGGATTATTAGCATAGATTTATGTGAAACTTCACTTTTTTTCTTAATTTTATTTTTAGGATGTAGTTATTGATGAATTTTCCAAAACTTTAAATAAGCATGTCCATCTATTTTTGTAATGGCTAAAATGATTATTTGTGGCTTTTCTTCTCTATTTTATACAAGAGTATTTCATGAGATTAATTTAGTTAGTTAGAGATACAAATTATGTCCCCAAATTATAGTATCTTTGCCATACATACATCTTAGTGTCTTAATATTCAAGAATTATTATCTTATTTATATTCATAGTTGCGAAATTGTTTATTTGTATTTAGAACTCCAAAGGATTCTTAGTTGAAAATGGGTTGTCAAAATTAACCAGGACCTCAACTTTGTGGCAATTTTACAAAATGACACATCAATACATAATGGGATAGGAAAAATTAACATGTTTTAGAAAGCTGACAATAAGTGCTACCTATATGTATTTTTTTATTTTTATATATATTGACTTCATTTGACCTTCAAAAATATGGTGTGAAATGATAAATTTTGATTAGTAAAATTATGTATGAGACTAAATAATATATTTGACATGTAAATGTGTGTTGGTTCAACATTCTATGTAGCTTGGGGGACTATGGTACTACATAGAATTTTTAAATGAAAAATATATATATGGTCAAAAATATTATCTAAAATGAACTTAAATCATTTTTTTTCTTGTGTTCCCATAAATTTGTTATTTGATTAGTGATACATACTGTTATACCTCATACCTAAACCATATATTTTATGAGATAATATTCAAATGAATTTAATATGATATTTTCTTGTATGACATCTTGATAGTGTGAATATGAACTTATGTTAAATTGTTATTTTGGATGTACTGGTAAAGTCAAATTCACACTATAGAATGTGATTTGTGAGCACACAATTCAATTAAGAGTAGTTATATTTCTTTAGATTTCCACCCCTACTAATTGAAATTAAATTTTTAATGTTTGTATGACCTTATGTTTGTTTTCTCATGATATGTTTTTAAACATCTACCAATTGAATGGTGAAATTTGGAGATTTAAAAAATAAATAAAAAATGAATAATTATAAATAAAAGTGAAATTTACAGAAAATAAAATTATTTTACATAAATTATTTAAGGATGAATTCAAATGTAATAATATATTAGTATATTTAGATATTAGAGTTAAGATAATATTAATTTACAAGATGTTTATCAAATTGTGTTTTATTATGTTCTAGCAAACTGTTAATTATTTTGTTTTCATTCTATGTCACTTTCATACCATAATGATCTTCACACTTGTAAATTCAAATTTGATCCATAGGTTTGACACTTGATCATAAAAATACACAAATGCTTATGATTGTCTATAATTTGCTATAGTCTAAGTGTTTGAAAAAATAGTTGTGTTGATGAACACCTTTAAGAATTTGCTATATATGAAGCGTTTCGTGCTCTAGATTAATAAAATGATATAAAATAGAGGAAGCCGATTTTTCTTTATTTATTATTTTAATTTTTTACCTATATATATATTTATAGATGATTAAAATACCAAATATATCATGTTATAAATGAAAACATATTAGTTTGATTACAATATATCATTAAATTATAAAGAGTAGTGTATCATTTTTTTTAGTTAAGTTTAAACGTAGACTTTCTTTTTTCATTTCTCTATATATATTATTAGTCTATTTTTTCCATCTAATTTCTTTTGTGATTTAATCCTATTTCCTCTCCTTTTAACTCCTCTACTCTCCTAGCCTTGGTTTGTTTATTCTCTTTCCACCTCCTTTCCTTTTAAGAGGTTCCATCTGCAATCTATATCCTTCCAATCCTCTTCTTAATGCATCCATAATTCTAATCATAGATTGAACTCTAATTCTTGTGATTATTATATTCATATTAGGGTTAAACTAAAAGTGATTATAACCATTAATATATATTTTGGGGCAACCAATAATATATTAAAATTGAATGTAACCTTAATTAGATTAAAAATTTATACTAACCCTAATCCTACCCTAATTGTAATTCTAACCATGGTCCACTCCCTATAAACTATTATATTTAAAATATTATAATAATATATTTAATATATTACTAAATGAACCCTAACCCTAACCAAAATATACACATTATAATTAAAGACTAACCCCATCCCTAACCCCAAATGAATCATAATGTCAAACCTAACCCTAATCCTTTTTGAATTGTAATAGTAATTGTAACACTATACAAATCCTAACCTTAATTCATCCTAGAACCCTCATACTAATCTAACCCTAACATTGCAAATAGTAATTCTAACCCTAATTAAACATAACAATAATTATAAGCCTATAAGAACCCTAACCTTAATTCATCCTAGAACTCTAACCTTAATTGAACCCTAACCTTGCAAATTGTAATTCTAATCCTAATTAACCATAGCAATAATTATAAACCTATAAGAACCTTGACCTTAACTAATCGTAAAACAATCACACTAATCTAAACCTAACCTTAACCATAATTGAACCATCAACCTCATTGAACTTTAACCCCAATTGAACCTTAACCTTGACAACATTGTAATCTTAGCCCTAATTATTAAATTGTAATCTAACCCTAACCATAATAATAATATTATATAAATTATTTTAAAACTATATGATAAGTGTAAATGCAATTCTTTATTGCATTTTTTTAAAGATAGATATGCTAGTTTTAAATATATATTAATTTAAGAACTTATTTTTATTTGTTATAATAATGTTTTTCATATTTTCTTTGTATTTAATTTTGCAATTGTTTAACAATAAGATGTGCACTTATTATGAATTTTTTTTCTATTAGATGCATATTTAAGTTTCTATATTTTTGTACAATAAAATATTTAGTGAAACCTTAAATTTATAATATTTATTTATAGATATATATTGATTTTGAATAAAATAGAATATGAGTGTTTTTTCCTCTTTGAAATGTTTTCAATTTTATTAAGAAAAAAGTGAATATTTTTTATGATTTATATATATGAATTTAGAAACAAATTTGTGTAATTATAAATTTCGGATTTTTGAAATTTAATTTTCTATTTTCTAATTTTAAATCAATTAATTTAGAATTTTTAAAAAGAATATATTTTTTTCATTCTTTTATAATTTAATTATTATTCTAGTGTCAAAAAATATTTTATAATGAGATCAAAGAATATTTTTGTTTTTAAAATTAGTATATTAATGTATAAACTTATATGCAATAGTAAATTTAACAAAGTTCATTCATACTTAATTATATATTTATTTACCTATGTGTAATTTAATTTACCTATATATTTATCCTATGTGTAATTTAATCTTTACCCATATATTTATTCCATGCAATTTTACTTATTTTAATTTAAACTAATAAAATAAAGATATTTAGATAATATAATTATTTTAATTTTATGTGGATTGTTATGTAAAATATCTTAAGAAGATTATTAAAAATATATAACTTAAAAATCTAATATGATAATTATTAATTTATTTGTATTAAATTTAAAAAATAAATTAAAAATACATCAATTTTAGTATTTTATAGAGTTATAAGATGAAATTATTATTTCATCTAAATAATTTAATAACCTATAAATATTTTTAATCACTTATATTTGGTACTTATATATATATATATATATATATAAACTCAAAATAATAAATAAAATAAAAATTGGCTTTCTATTCTACATGTATATTCTAGAAGCTCTAACAACACTTATAATCCACTATACCAGTGAGATCCAAACCCACTCAAGGCATGGGAAATAAATATATGATATTCCCCATCAAATAATAAATCAAATAACCAAATTGATGAAAACCATTTGGGGTGACCACACATTCACATCAGTATCCAACCAATTTTCTATGGTACTTGACACAATCATCATAACAAAGAAAATTTCACCATTATAGATGGTGAATTCACTACCTATTCAAATCAATGAAATTGTAGCAAAATTTAAGGTCATTCTTTAAGGTTCATAACTTTTATTCAAAACTCCTCAAGATGTCCCATACCATTTCTATTCATCCTCAACTATCAACATAGATGCTTTTTACAACATACCCAACATACTCCATCTCATAGATCCTTGTAAACACTCAAACAAATGCAAAATACCATTACCCCGAATGGTCCAAAAAATGTGGAATACCATAACCCCAATGATCAACAAATGTGAAGTATGATTAACTCCAATGGTCCAAAAGTTTTTGACTAGGTTTTGATTAACTCCATGTGAAGGATCCCTTAATCTTAAGACGACACTCTTACAATGCTTCCCTTATACCAAGTGAACATACTCTAGACCCTCCTCTATATTTAAGAAAACTTAGGGACATAACTGATAGACATCCAATTATTTGTTATAAAAATTTGTTTCTTACAAAGATATTTCTTAGAAAATTTTGGTTTGTCATAAAGATTAAATTAAAATTAAAACGTTTGAAATTTTGAGTATGTCAAAAAGATTAAATTAACATGAAAATTTTCATTGGATCCAATATTATTTACAAGATACATCACAGAAAAAAGTGTGTAGAGATTGAAATATTTAAACAAATAAATTGTATAGAAATTATCAATATAACATTATTCACTATGTAATACCATTGTGAAATATTTTTTCCCTAAATACACTAGAAAATATAATAAATTGAATTTTCATTAATCTATAAATTTTACTAAAATCCAACAAAGAAAGTTTTGATCTAAGATAATATTAATTTTCAGTTATAAAATTTTATTTGTTAATAGCAACAAAATTGACATAAATGGAATTTAAAAACTTAATACCTATAGATAACTATATTTGAATCTAAAAGTTGGAGCCTCTCACAGACACTCGCATTCTATAGCTGCCCCGCTATGCATCGCACTCACTTTGCCAATGCACACTACACAACCAAAACAAAGAATGGAAATTGCTTAGAAAAAAAAAATGATTATTTTTCTTATCCAATAGAAAATATGTCATTTCATAAGCATTTTCTTTCATTTTCCCTCCCTTGTAATTTATTTCAATCTTAGCTCAACAAGTGTTAATAAAATGCTTTCTCACTAGTGATGTATTTATTTACTAGACAATATTGAAAAATATGAAATGGGTTGTGTTGTCATATAAGAGTTCTACTTTGTGCTTCAAGAAAAAGTTAATACCCTTAGGATGGAAATGTAAATTATAAAATAAAAAATAAGTAAGGATAAAATAGAAATTTGCATATGTTTTGAATGAAAAAACAAACCTTACAAAAATATATACATTGTAAAAACATTATTTAAAATAAATTTGTCCCTATATTTTAAAAATATTGAAATAAGTATTTACACTTTAACACACTTTCTTACATTTATTCAATAATTAATTTTTTTAAATTTGATTTTACCAATGAATTTAATATTTATAATAAAAAATAATAAAAATTAAATAGTCATAAAAAATATTAAATTTATTGGTAAAAAAAATACATTTAATTGAAGGTTTTTTGCCCAGGTTTATGAGTTTTCCTAGTGCGGATTAGTGGGTCACAGGTTTCATTGTAACCACGAGGAAGCTGCAACAATTTATTTATGTATGTAATCTATGTTGTATGAGATAGTTGTGCAGTCTATCAGCAATAACATAGTCTCATAGTCTGTATATTAAGACCGCACTTGTTTAATTTTGTATATCTTGATCACAATGTCTGAAGCATAATTGAGAAATTAAGCTTGGAGAGATCTCACAACATAATTTATTAGTACGACACTACAACAAGCTAGCCCATACAAAATAAAGTGAGCTCCCTTATGCACAAGCTTTACACAAATATTATTTTTGAAGCCAACATCTACACACAACTGTTATTTTATCTCTTCTAATGATATGTCCTCTATGTGATCAGTCATGTTTGACAGACATCACACAATAGGTTGAAGAAGTTACAAATGGTGATATAGTTCAAAAATTGACCTTCTCATCTCATTCGGCCTGACCCTAGTATTATGACAGAGAAGAAATTTTTCCTTACCAATTTTGAGATGAAGATCGGAGCAGGGCAATGGATTTTACCAGGACTCCATCGCTTGCTCTCCAACCGATCCCATTAATGGCATGGCAAAAAGGGATGATGATAATTCTAGAGGCTTTAAAACTGAGTTGGATAATTTGGGTAAAAGCTTTGTCCCTAAAATTTTAATAGATATTTATGAAATTTTAATGGACTTTGGAATTGCAAATTGTGAGGAATTTTTAGTCGACCATGCTTTGATATGTAAATTTTCTACATTTTGGCCAAAATTAATTGAATACATGAGTGGATCTTGCAGACATAGGGACATGTATTGGAAGATAAAATCTATATTCACCCCCGTAGGGTTTTTCCATTTTGGAGTTAAAATCGGTGAAGGATAAAGATTTTGTTTTAAAGACTGGTACCAATATTAATCTTATTGATTAAAAAAATAAAAACCAAACATACGCCAAAATCATTTCATAAACACAATGCGTAATTTTTAGAACAACTTACCAGAGCGTGTAATTTCCTTTGTCCTCACCTATAGCCTGGTAATTTTTTCTGGAAAATTGCGCTTGTTATAAAATGAAGATGATGGGTAATTTTTGTGGGAAAATTGGGGGGACGAAATTATTTGGTAGTTGGGGAATAAATTTGCCGCTTGCTGCAAATTAATGGTCCATCTCTTCTCTTTTGAGGCTTGACAGTGGAGGATGATGTAGATGGCAAGTTGTTGTGTACTTTTTTGACTGATAGAACTAGAGCAGGTCGTGGGGTCTCTATAGTTGATGCAGGATGGGCATAACATGCAGCCCATGGGATGTGCATTAGATTTTGTAGGCTGGGTAGCCAGCTCCCACATTTTGTCTGTAGATTCTAAAAATATTTTTTTCAATTTTTTTGGAATCAGATTGCACTTCTTTTTCCATCTCCCATGAAAATTGGTTTTTTTAAGAAAACAACATTTTTAAAAAAGTGACGCACACCGTACAATGGATCAATTTTTTTCCATGAAGGATAAAATTCTAATTCTTTCAGATTTAGATTTGTAACTCTGATATCTAGTGCTTCCACTCGGTTAGATAGTTTTTTATTGAATATTTTTTTGTTAATCAAGTTTTGAAGTCAAATGAATTACAATTTAGACATAGCGCGTCTATATAATGAGTAACCTTTGATGTATATATCAATTTTTTTATTTTTTTTTGGATCAAGGACTTCAATATCTGGTGCACTCATATTTTTCATTTTTTTTTGATAATCTGCTATTTTTCCACATGTGCAAAACAAAAAACTTCATTTTTGATGAAAAAGCTATGTTTAATAAAACTAAAAAACAAATACATAATAAAGCCAAAACATATTAAAATTATATTTGTTAGATAGCTCTTTCTGAGGACTACTTCATTCCAGTTGGGTTTGTGAAGAGTCTTCCATTTTCATCCTCAACCCGAGCTTCAAAGCGTAAAAATTTAGGGATTTTTTGTGTTTCAATGGGAAAATGAGGAATAAGGGGGGTTCGTACGAACCCCTAGGGGTTTGTTCGAACCAGAGTTCATTTGAACCCTAGTTCATTCAAACCCCCTTCAAATTGCATTTTTCTTTTGTTTTTTGGGAGGGAAATGTGGGCCCAATAATTAATGGGTTCGCTCAAACCCTAGTTTGGTTGAACCCCTTTTTGGTTCTGTCGAACTTGTAGGTTCATTCAATCCCCTAAAACCATTGTTTTTTTCCATGGGGTCATTTTTTTCTTAGTTTTCCTTCCTCCATCAAATTGTAAACCACTATTATGGCTTCACCCAGTTATAACAAGTTGGTTATGCCGTTGCTTGCGTATGGGAGAAGCCACGACCATAAAGAGGTAAGAAATGTATTAAAAAATGGTGAAAATATTTTTCCATCTTCCTCAAGTTTCCACATGGCCCCCACACAAATAGATATAACTCCTTTTTAAAAGTGGTTAAGACCATTCTCCAACTGTTCTCCCCTGGATAATATGTATTCTTTGATTCAAATACATCCTCAATAATACTCGAGCAAGAAACAGTTATAGAAACCATTATATATTCTTTGAATTCAAATTTATCTTGCATTCAAATTTAACCCCATTGCCTTCATGATTTTCTCACACAACTAAAGATAAATTTTCAATTAAATGCATGTTAATTTGTTTTGTCCCCCTTCGTGGCATTGGCCCCACAACCTATTGAGGCTTTGTTTGACGTTGAAACAAAATAAAACTCCACATTAAAATCCAATGTTCTCCTCTCAAAGAGTTCAAGCTAAACATCAAACTCCTCAACTACTTTAGCCAATAAGCATTTTCCAAATGACTCATATTGTAGCAAAGTATTAAAAAAATTAAGTTATTATATGGTGGAAAAACTTAAGGTGGTAGTTTAAATATACTACATGCTGCTATATTGACATTAACCAACATTTCTCAATTTGACACCCACAAAATAATTTACTTGTTATCACACTTTTATAAACATGTTGTCGCTAGTTCGCAAGGAATTATAATTTCTGCATATAATATATAACACATATTATCAATTATACCAATTAAGCTAATGAGGTCACAACATAAACTCGATTATGACATAAGAAGCGACGAGTTCGACAAAAAGTGTCTCAGTCGCAAAACAACTAATTTTCAACCTTGACGATGTCACTTTCCCAAAATGACTAGGTTGATGTTAAACATCTTGAAAAGACTTTAAATGACATCGACAACTTGTCAAGTCAAGAAATAAACTTAGACCATAAGGGTTGAGTATCACTTACTTGACTAACCTAGGTTCCACCATTTTGCACCTATACTAGACCTAGGATGGTGACAACCTGTTCTTTTCCTTGTATTTATACCCTTCTCTTTGACGATGCTCTCCCTCCCTTTCTTGGAGGGGCAGAAACCTGTGTCCTAAATGCAACTTGCAATCACTAACTTGAGATTAGTGTATCAATAATCATTTCATAATCCTCATGAAATCATCACATCTTGACAACTTTTAAACTAATGTCAATTTTAGTCAAATAAACATAACTCATGAAAACATTGATTTTTCCAAAAAAATTTCCTAAACATCAAATGATTGAATCACACACAATCATCTACTAATTACTTTAAAAGTAAAAAGTAAAACATAGTTAAAGTTAGGGGTGTAACAATATGGGTTTGTTAAACCCATTGATGCTCACTTTTCTCCATCTCCCCCATGATTGTTCTCTCATAGAATGTAAGGGGTTTGAATAAAACCTCCCATCAAAAGGCTATTCATGATCTGGTTATTTTCCATTCTCTAGACATTTTTTTTATTCAGGAGACTAAACTTTCAGTTCATTTCATGCTTCAGTGTGCTTCTCGCATCTGGTATTTTGGTTAGCGTCAGTGCATTGGTTCTCAGGGGAGTTCTGGAGGTTTGGCTCTTTTTTGGGATCCAAGAAAGATTGATCCACTTTGGTGGATTTCTAGTCACTCTACTATTTCCATGGTTGCCTCTTCCTTGGAAACTAGTGAGACCATTTTGGTTACCAATGTTTATGTCCCGATTGATATTCGTGGAAAAATCTGGCTTTGGGACCATATAAAGTATGTTAGATCATGTGCTCCATATCTTCCTTGGATTTTAGCTGGTGATTTTAATTCTATGGTTAAGCTTAGAGGATAAGTGCATGGAGATCTGTGACACAATTTTGGCTCTTATGATGTCACTTTTTTTTTGAAATACAAAAAAATCTAATTTGCATGAGAAAATGAAGATAGTTACACTCAAAATTTCAAGATGCAACAAGAACAAAAGTTGAAGTGCTCCGAGTCTAGTTTCTAAGCTACTAATTCTTTATGAAATTAATGAAGATTAACAGTCTCAAAAAGGGGGGGAAATAGGTCTTTCTTTTATCAAAAAAATAACATACCACCCGAGGGCTCCCCCTTTTTTATTAACCTTTTTTTAGAATTTCAAAAATCTGAATGGTGAGAAATTAGCTAACACCATGTAGTTTATCCTCATTCTTTCAAATACTTTTTTTAATGAATATATAATATTTTAAGAATTTCAAAAGTGGACACATCCTGAAAAGCCAAAATTTGAGCATGCTCCCCCCTAAATTTTTTGAAAACTAATCAAAAATTGATTTTTTTTTCATCATGTGTAGAATGGAGTGTAGTTTTAAAAAATTTAATTTGTTTCACGTTTCGATGAACGAGTAAAAATATATTCTAAAAATAGTACATGTTGGTATAAGAGAGGGGGACCACCATGTGCAAGGCCCTAGGTTACAAAGGGCCAAGATGTGGAAGGCTTCCCTAACTTACCTCAGCTTAACGGGGTGTTAGGATATGCAAGACGAGAATGATGAGGACTATAAGGCCCTTCAGTCACTCTATAGACCTGAAATACAAAACAGGGCTAGGAAATCTAGTTTTTAGGTTCAACACTATGCCTCAGGAAGCTCTCCACCCAAGGACGAAATCACAGTCCTAGGATGACAACATGGAAAACTGGCATCTCTCAAGTGCATTGGAATTTGTACGACTAGACAACAATAGAGACAAGATCAAACCTAAGAAAACAAACTAAAGGCCTAGTGAACTATTACTAAAGGGCCAAACAATGTGATTAAGTAAGCAAAATACTCTCTAATGTGATAAAGAAAAAATATAAGAGTTAGGGTGGCAAGAAGGATCTCATAAAGAAACTCATTTTCCAGCTAGCTCCTTGAGAACACGTTCACCTACACACAAAGAGGAGGAAAATTTTGGGTGGCTGTATAGGGGCCTACCTTAGTTAGACCCCTATTTTGGTGTTTCCACCTCCACAGATAGCCAAGTTTGCAACAATGGAGAAAAGTACATGATAAAGAAGTAAATGAACTAAAGAGCACTAAAACACTACAAAACAATAAATGTGCTTACTCTACCAAGTAATAGAGGAGAGGAGTCAAAAGCTTACCACCTCCACCAAGAGTACTTAAGGCTGCTTGGAGGAGAAAATGAGAGGACTCAAGCCCCTACTGCAATGGTGTTTGGTTCCACACTTGCTCTACTGAAGTGATGGAGTGGTGTATTTGTTGCAATGAAGTGCAATAATGTTGTTTGAAAGCTTGGGAGTGAGTGAAAGAGTATGAAAGTGAGATTGTGAATGAAGTGAAGAAGTTAGAATGCATGTAGAAGGAGACAATTTGAAGAGGAGATGAAGAAAATAGCCATATTTGGGTCAGTTAGCCAAAGAGGGTGTTACAAGTTGACTCCCAATGAGAAATGTAACGCCTCTGTAGGTTTAGCCATAGGAATCTGCCAGGTATGTAAGCATGCCATGCGAATGTTTGCACACTGTACAAGTGTCCTAAAAAAAAACTCCCCCATTGACGCTCAAAATAGGCACCAAACTGTGGGATGAAAGCAGTGAGCTTAGGTGTAATTAAGCCTCTAAACTTGGTTTTCTAAGGTGGAAAAGGGAAAAAAATGGGAATTTGCTTAAGGGGTGCAAATTCACTCTTATATATTTTTCTAGCACTTTAGCGAGCATGAGTACTAATGAGTGCTTGGTGCTTAGTAAAGTAGATCAATGAAGGAGTAAGGTTAGAAATGTATACCCGAACCATCAAGGAAGCAGAACACGATTTGACGAACCTAAATGTGTAGGGGAAGCGAAGGACTTCATAGCTTCTCAGAACTATGAAGTTGAAGAAAGAAAGCGTCTTACAGGCCTGCAGACCTACAAGGAGGCAATCCCCAAGATCTCTCACATGAAGGAAGCCAAGAAAGTACCCTACAAACCTACAAACCTATAGGGAAGGTATTCTCCAAGATATCTTGCATGAAGAATACCCAAGGAAGCACCCTACAGACCCGTAGACCTATAGGGAGGGTAACCCCCAAGATCTCTCATATGGACAAAAACCCAAAGGAAGTGCCCTACATGCTCTCAGGCCTGCAAGAAGGTATCCCCCAAGATCTCTTACATGGAGAATGCCCAAGGAGAGCAGACTCCACAGAGTCAAGAATTAGCCACGCAGGTGAGTAAGCCGATAGTCACGCTAACCGTCAATAATTTATAAGTCTTACAAAGGGGTCCCTTAGAAACCCGTCATGAAGAAGGGGTCCACTCAATGGACATGCTCTTTGAAAAGTGAGGTCTAGTCAAGCTGTCCCCAAGCTAGATGAAAATAAATTTGTTTGAGATAAAGAATTTCAAAGGGGATCCCTTAGGAACCCTTCAAAAGAAAAGGGGTCCACTCAAGGGATGCACAATTCGAAAGTAGATGTTTTTTTTCTCAGATTGATCCATCATCAAGGGAACCTTTTGAAAGATGTTCACTCCATCAAGGAATTCGAAAGGAAGAATATGCCCCAATGTGAGGGGAAGGTGAAAGTTGTTCTCGCATCAGAGGAAGGTTTCCAAGTCCTTTCTTTACGAACCCGCGATGAAGGAAACATGTTCCATTAGGGTTCCAAGTTGAGAATGTGAGTCTAAAGAAAGGTTTGTGAAGATTTTCGAGAAAGATTTGTTGGCAATGAATCCGTTTTATAAAAACTAGAATGTTAAAGAAAGGGCGTTGTCACACATGAAAGGGACAACTCAAGAAAAGAAGATAAAGAGAAAGAAAAGGAGAAAAACACAAACAAAGGGCATAGGGGGATCCGGTTTAGCAGGTTCAGATATGTCCATGCTCATATAAATAATAGGTATTGTGGTGGAAAGCAAAAGATCATCAATTCCCAAACCAGATCAGGAAGAATGCACAAAAAACAAAATAAAAATAAAAGATTGGGTCAACATGGAATGGAAGCCTAAATGCCCCCAACACTTTGTATCATCCCCAATTTATCGAAAATCAAGTAGGGTAAAAGCACAAAGTTGTGTCACACTTTCAGCCAACTTATTAGTACAATTAAATTTAAGTGTTTCTAACTAAAAAATAATTTTGGTCAAACATATGATCAAGTAAGATTCATTCTAACTAAATTAGATACTTCCATAACTTTTTCAACTAAAATTGTTGACTAAAAATATATGGAGCACCACTTTGAGTCCAATTTACCAAAAAAATAAAATTATTTGAAAAACTTGAAGTTTCAATAACTCTTGCTAATGTAAATAATATTTTTTTAAAAATATAAAAATACCCTTTTGTAGATCCATAAGTGTAGTTTTCAAAAATATATTTATTTTAATAGTTTAATTATTTTTTATATTTTATATTTTATTTTTACTAAAAGTAGGTTATCAGCCAAAATATTAGGTTGATTACTATGCCAAGGAAAAATACTAAAACTTATTAAAAAAAATTGAAAAAAATATGATGCACTAGATAAAAGAATCTATTTCAAGATGGTATAATTTTTTTTCCATTTTAGATAAATATTTAATATGAAAGTTGACATCTGATGAAAACAACTATTTTTTTTCATGCACATTTTAATATTTATTTAAAAATATATATTTATCAAAATTGGAAAAAAAAATATCCATGCACTAAAATTTCAAGTTATAAATACACACAAAAAATTTGAAAGAAAAAAAAATCACTATAAAAAGTTTGACGTCATATGCAACTTTATTTTTTAACATTTTATTAGCAACTAAATTATAGTGTTAATTTATTAAAAACTATTTTAAAATAATTTAAAATAAAATACAAACATAAAATATACTAAAAAATACATATTTTACTAATTTATATCATTTCAAAATTCAAAACATATATGCCACTTTTTAGGGATTCAAGTTTAAAAGTTGGATTAGTGTTGGTTGTTTCCTTTATAAAGTGTGACACAACTTTGTGCTTTTACCTAGCACAAACATGGAAGAATAATGATAAAAATAGAATAAAGTTTATGACACAAAAACCATGCTTGTATCCAAGCACCAACAAGGGTGACGAGGGTCATCCAGGCACACATAGCACGATCATGGGGGAACACATCACAAAATGCACACAAACAAAAAAGATAAAGAAGAGGTCTCTTCCTAACAGTGATCGACCAAGAGGTCATTTGCTTCCCACTCTAGGTCATCATAGGTGGAAGGACAATGAGCCTGTAGTGGTGGGATGTTAAGAGGAGGAGTATTTGACCCTCCCGCAACAAGGGCCAAGGAAGAAGGCCATGCAAGGTCTTCTTCACCGAGCTCTTGTGGAGCTAAGGTTAGTGACTTCACGAAGATTGCTGACAATGTTGGGACTTCATCCATAGAGTTAAACATGTACCCCACATGAGTGTTGTGTTTAACTTCAGTGGATGGGATAGTCTACACCTGAAATTCATCGCTAGGCTCACCGAATGACTCAAGAGTGGTGACAAACTCAAAGGAAGCTGGGACTGGTTCTATCATCAAGATATAACAAGTCAACACGAGGCCACCTTGCAGAGAAGGTGCGCTCCTCTTACGTCCTTTGTTGCTAGAAGGACCACACTCCACCTTTTTCTTTGCTAGAGGAGATGAACTCCCCACAGACGAGGCCAGAGGTGTGGAGGAAGAGGAGGAAAGAACTGTAATGGATACAACTAAGGTATTAATCATATCCATGTGCTTCATAAAAGGTTGGATATCCAGAACAGACATCAACAAAGGTAGATCCACTAAAGGAGCGATGAAAACCTGTACCCCCTTGGGGTTAGGCGCATTCATACTCACAATGGAAGTTGGGAGCGATGTAGAACTAGACTGAAGAGAAGCAGAAGGAAGGGTAGAGGAAGATGTTGCAGGAGGCCCTATGGTAGGGGTGATCATTTTTTCCTCCTTCCTTAGTGAGGTGGTCTACTTAGCCAAGAGAGCCTTTCATCGATGCTTGCACTCACACAAAGACTATTTGTATGACTTTGAGATAGAGGCTAGAGGTTGTGAAGGAACAAAAGGCTCTTACTCAACCATGGGGATGTCCACTACAGTCATTTCTGGTGGAGGAATGGATTCGTGAATAGGAGCAAGAGGAACAAGTTGAGAGGCAGTAGGGGGAGTTGACTCAAGAGCCTGGGTAGTGGGCCTCTTCTCATTCACTACTTTGGGAGCAAGAGTGATAGGAGGCCACAAATTGAAATCCTTTCAGGAAACCTTCTTTCTACAATATAAGTAGTACCACTATTTGAGGTATTCATTAGTGAGATTCATGGTCCTGAGCTTGGGCCCATGCCAAGGAGGAATTATTGGATTCAGTAGATAGCCACTAGGCTGACTCATCCAATACTCTTCCTAAGAAAGGGGAGAGGACGAGGCAGTCCAGGAGAAGGCGACCTTCTCTTTACCTTTACGGGAAGGAGAGGGAGCCAACATGGACTTCTCCTTTCCTTTTTGGGAAGAGAGAGTAGTTGGTATAGGCTTCTCCTTCTCCTCTCGAGAAGAGGAGGCAACTAATTGTTTTATCATGGGGAGGGTCAGTTTTGGCTATCCTTGGCCCCCAAGTTTATACCTTACATAATTCTTGTAAAGTAGGTCCATTCTCAGAGAAAGCAGACCAACTAGGGAGGGCCAAAAGTGATCCAATGGATATCCACCATGGGAGACCAAGGGTTGATATCCAGTGTCATGCACTACATGCACGACACCTTCATGGGAGAATTTTAAACACTTGTGAAAAATAGAGGAAATTCCATTCATGGAAGCTAGCTAATGTATGCCTAGCTTCAACTTGAATAGATCCAACTCTAGGATAACAACAAAAACCATGTCAACAGCCCTTGGTCCAACCAGGATGAACAAAGTTTTTGAGCCGTAAGGTTTGAGACACATACCATCGTGCATACAGATGGTAGATTTTGTTTCTTCATATTCTTCCCTTTGTAATGAATTTAATATTAATGTCTCCTTTGTGATAACATTCACATAGCTCACAGGGTCTACCAAGACTCCTGTCACAATGTTACCATTGATACAAGCGGGAATGTAGAGAGGTGAGGGTTTATTGTTTAAGGGTAAATATTGTGATGTGAATGTAATGTACAGTGAACTAGGTGCATGTAGAGCAGTAGAAGTCATCATGACCATGTTAACACAAGCCTCAGGTTGAGTAACAGAATCAGTGGAATCGATAATCATGTTAGCAGAGTGCGACAAAAATGGTTGTCCCATATATATCTAAAGTTCACTATTAGCTTTCACCATTTATTTGTTAGCATTTTGTTTACTCCTATTGAGACAAATGGTACCATCCTCGATGTAGTCTTGTATCTCATGACGCAGCTGCATACAACATTCAGTATCATACCCATTAACTTGATGGTACTAACAATAAGTGCTCCAATCATACCAATTAGGGTAAGGCTCCTTAAAAGGCTTCAGATTCAGCAAGGTTATGATCTTATCCAAGTTCAACAGCTTCTGCAAGATAGAAAAATAAAAATTTTATATTTCTTTGTGAACTTTCGGTTATGTTTGAGGCCGTTGTTATCAGCAGCGGCAACTACATTCGTAATAGTTTTAGCTTTCCCATAGATTGATACATGGACTTTCCCTTAATACGAGAGCATGAGGAGGATCCCTTGAACTAAAAAATCATCTGTTGGTACTCTCATAAGGTTGCACACAAGTGTGTGAAAGAAGGGTATTTCATAAGGGAAAAATTCTCTTGCCAAGGCCTTTATAAGTTCCCTATGAATACCTTCTACATGTTAGAATTGGGAAGTTGATAGAAGATTTTTGAAAGGAGCACTTGGTAGTGTGCTATGAAATCAGTGAGTTTTTTATTATCTCCTTGTTTACATTGGACGAGATCCGAAAAAGGTCATCTTTGGCCCGATGGTCACTTCAAATTGTTGATGGAATTGATTTATAAGCTGGTCAAATGAGAAGATAAAGTTGTCAAGAAAGGAATAGTACCACTCAAGTGTTGTATCCTTGAAAGATCGAGGAAAAAGTTTGGCCATCAGTGCGTCATGATGGAAGAAGTCCATGCACAAGGTGTTAATGGCAAACATGTGTGACTATGGATCTCCTTTACCGCCATACTTTTCAAACCTAGCGATCTACATTCCTAGGGGGAAGGGAGTGTTTAAGATCACAACTGACAATGGGTTGAGCTAGAAGAAGAGCTAGAAGATAGGTTGGGGTGAGGCTTGGGAAAGACTCGCCAACTGGCTCTACATCTTACCCATATTTTGAAGAAGAGTGTTCAGAATAGGGTCATTAGAAGATAGAGGACCAAAGAAACATCCTCTAGAACCACTGCCAAAGCCACCTCTAGAACCACCACCGGTGTGACCTCTACTAGAACCACTATCAGAGCCACCGCCACTGGTAGGGCCTCCGCTGGAGCCACCACCATAACCTCCACTAGAACCACCTCCACCAACACCACCTTTGCTACTAAATCCACCACTGCTACAAAATCCCCCACCACTCATCCCACCAAAGCCTCCACCATTGAAGCTAAAGCCTAAAGGGACCCTATTTATTTGATAGTTTAATGTTGTTTAGAGATAGAAGGGATATTGATAGAGGGGACCATGTCGGCCATGTAAATGGATATGGGAGGCATCAATACTCCTAACTATCATTCACGCTCTTCGAAAGCGACTCCTTGTACAAAGCTAGGATAGTTTGAAGGAGCACACGCTTCGACGAGACCGAGGAGGCTAGTCAGAAGCTCTATGCTTGTTCAATATTTATCCATCATATGTTCTAACTCACTAACAACCCGAGTGGCTCTAGCCATCTTCATATTTCTTTCAAAGTGATTTTCTAAGTTGCCCAATCCTTTAGCGAGGGTGGAGACATATTCTGTAGGAATTTGAATGGCCTCATGCTTGTTCATTGAAGATGGTGTAGGAGATGTAGGGGGATTGAGAACATGGCCAGTTTCATCAAGGAACCACATCTCATTCCTCGATAACTGCTCCTGCATAGCTAGAACAAAGATTAGACCAAAGAAAAGGCCTGTAGATAACCCAATAGAGACCTTTGTCCTTTCCATCGGGAGGTGTTGTACACTTCTCCTAACGATATACCTAAAAGTTGTAGACTAGATTGTGATGCTCATAAACCTTCACCACACTCAGGAACACAATAGTCATGAAGTACATGAGAGAGGTTTCAACACCAATGGATGAATAGACATTGGTTCACATCAGGTTCACCAAAAATGTAAGAGAGGGGGACCACCATGTGCAAGGCCCCAGGTCATGGAGGGCCAAGATACAGAAGGTTTCCCTAACTTACCTCAGCTTAACAAGGTGTTAGGATATGCGAGACAAGAATGATGAGGAATATAAGGTCCTTGAATCACTCTACAGACTTGAAATATAGAATGGGGCTAGGCGAGTCAATTTTTAGGTTCAACACTATGCCTTAGGAAGCTCTTTGCTTGAGGAAAAAAGTGCAGTCTTGGGATAACAACACGACGCACTGGCATCCGTACGACCAAACAACAACAAAGTCAAGGTCAAACCTAAGAAAACAAGCTAATGACCAAGCTAACTATTACTAAAGGTCCAAAACAAAGTGATTAAGTAAGAAAAACACTCTAATGTGATAAAGCAAAAATACAAGAGTTAGGGTGGCAAGAAGGATCTCACAAAGAAACTTGTTCACTAGTTAGCTCCTTGAGAACATGTTCACCTACACACAAAGAGGAGGAAAATGTTGGGTGGTTGTATAGGGGCTTGCCTTAGTTAGACCCTCATTTTAGTGTTTCCACCTCCATGAACAACCAAGTTTGCAATAATGGAGAAAAGTATGATAAATAAGTAAATGAACTAAAGAGCACTAAAACACTACAAAATAATAAATATGCTTACTCTACTAAGTAATAGAGGAGAAGAGTGGAAATATTACCACCTCCACCAAGAGCACTTAAGGCTACTTGGAGGAGAAAATGAGAGGACTCAAGCCCTTGTTTTAATGGTGTTTGGTTCCACACTTGCTCTACTGAAGTGATGGAGTGGTGTATTTGTTGCAATGAATTACAATAATGTTGCTTGAAAGCTTGAGAGTGAGTGCAAGAGTATGAAAGTGAGCTTGTGAATGAAGTGAAGAAGTTAGAATGCATGTAGAAAGAGAGAATTTGAAGAGGAGATGAAGAAAAAAACCATATTTGGGTCAGTCGGCCGAAGAGGGCGTTACAACTTGACTCCTAATGAGAAGTGTAATGCTTCTACAGGTTCAACTATAGGAATCTGCCAGGGACGTTAGTGCGCCACGCGGATGTCTGTGCATTACACAGGTGTTTGTGGCAGAAACTCCCCCACCAACGCTCAAAATAGGAACCAAGTGGGATAAAAGTAGTGAACTTAGGTGTGATTAAGCCTTTGAACTTAGTTTTCTAAGCCAAAGAAGGGAAACAAGGGGAATTTGCATAAGGGGTACAAATTCACTCTTATACAGTTGGTTTTTAACTAAAAACAGAGGAATTCACAATAGAAGCTATGGATCAAAACCTTAACTAAATCAAAACAAAAAGAGAATTATATATTTAGATAGCTAAGAGAGAGGGTAACACTATCACGATTTTTTTATAAACTTGCATTGAAAGATGTGGAAACTTGATGGGGAGCACACACGAAAAATATGAGGAAATTTGGAAAATCCTATCAATTAACACATCCAAAGCAGGTCATTTGGCACTCTCCAAATGACCTACTTTGAACAAAATTTAATCTTCCCCTCTCTTTGGTTAACCACTCTGATAATGCTGAGAGTGGATGGTTTATGATCGTAGATGGATAGTTGAGGTTTTACCATTCATACTCTCTTTGCCTCATTACCCTAACTGGATAACTCTCTATCCCTCTGAAGTCTCTCTCTCTCTCTCTCAAGTCTCACTCCCTCCCACACTACCTAGACTACTCTCTCTCACTCTAAATCCCTCTCTTAGGTCTCATTCCCTCCCACCCTACCTAGATAAATCTATCTCACTCCAACCCCCTTTCTCAGTCTTCCTCTCTCTCTCCCCCTCTAGTCTTTTTGTCTCTCTCACTCCATCTCCCTCTCTTAGGTCATTATCTTTCTATCTCACTCTAAGCCCCTTTCTCACTCTTCCTCTCTCTATCCCCCTTTGGTCTTTTTTTCTCTCACTCCATCTCCCTCTCTTAGGTTGTTATCTTTCTCTCTCTGGCTCTCTCTCTCTCAAGTCTCTCCCTCCTACCCCCTCCCTTTCTTAGGTCTCTCACTCATTCCCTCTATCTCTCTCCCTATCCCTCTCTCACTCCTATCTCTCTCCCTCTATCTCTTTCTCACTCTCTCTCAAGTATCTCCCTCCCCCCTCTCTATCTCTCACACACACACAGACTCCCTCTCTCTCACTCCCTCTATCTCTCTCCCACTCTCTCAAGTATCTCCCTCCCACTTGCTCCCCCCTCTCTCTCTCTCTCCCACTCCCTCTCTCTCAAACTCTCTCTATCTCTCTCCTACTCCCTCTCTCTCTCTCTCTCTCTCCCACTCTATCTCTGTCCTCTCTCAAGTCTCTCCCTCCCACCCCCTCTCCCTCTCTCTCTCTCTCAAGTATCTCCCTCCTACCCCCTCTCCCTCTCTCTTTGTCATGAATCCCTCCTAAACCCTCCCTCTCACAATCACTCCTCTATCTCTCTCTCCTCCCTCCCTCTCTCCTCCCTCTATCTCTCTCTCTCCCTCTCCCTCTCTCTCAAGTATCTCCCTCCCAACACCTCTCCCTCTCTCTCATACACTCTATCTCTTTCCCACTCTCTCTCAAGTCTCTCCATCCCACCCCTTCTCCCTCTCTCTCTCTCTCAAGTCTATCCCTCCTACCCCCTCTTGCTCTCTTGGATCTCTTTCTGTCTCTCTCACTCACTCCCTCTATCTCTCTCCCACACCCTCTCTCTCTCACACTCCTTCTATCTCTCTCCCTCCATCTCTCTCCCTCTCTCTCAGGTATCTCCCTCCCACCCCCTCCCTATCTCTCTCTCCCTCTCTCTTAGGTATCTCCCTCATGTTAGCTCTCAAAAATGTAGGTTTGAACCATGAAAGGCTGCCAAGCTTCCACGATGTTTTAGGGTAACAAAACAAGGTTTTGAAACAATTAAACCTTCTACTCTCCAGGTACTGCTAGACCTAGGCGGGTGTACCTATAACAAATGAAGCAGACTTGACTATTGACTTTCTCTTCATGCCATGATTTATCCACAATGGCAGATTGGAATGGAAAAAATAAAACAAATTTGGTATATATATTGTATACCAGCATTCAAAACTAAACCCTAATATGCTTAGTTAACAGATGTAAAAAGTATGAATAAAACTAAATTATGGAAATGGTGAGACCAGTGCCTTATATAATATACAGAGTCAAATGAAATCTTAAACAACTGACTTCTTTCTGGATTTATTCAAATTGTTCAGCATATTTTATTTATAACCAGTATAAAAATGCAAGGTTGTGATTATTAAGTTCTTCTTAATGATCTAAATGAAATTCCCTGATTACTGTGATTAATCAAAAGGATTTAATCCTTCCTTGAAAGAACCTATCAACCAATCACACAGATACGGAAAATACGTATTGATAAACCAGACATAAACTTGTTATGTTGATTTAAATAACCAAGCAACATCAATCTTAGAGACAACTCAAATAATTATTTCAATAGGCACAACACAACAATTGACACCAGAATATGCCAACAAATCAAATGATTTTCATTGATATCTCCATGGATTCAAAACATACATTAGAGTCTCAGCCCTGTGAAACATGGTGTTCCACTGTATTTTCTATTCTCTATCCTATTCTACCTATTGCCCGCACAATGCTTTCAAAATAAACATTTATACATTGAGAATACGAAAGGACGCATCCTTTCGAAAATAGAAAATACATATTATAAAACAAAAGATAGAGAATAAATAGGCTCTATTTAGCCATAAGTGAGTCTTATTGAGGTGTTCCAAATAATCCTGGCGCTCATATGTGTCTGCATCTCCAACAGCATTCTGGATCATGACTTCCATCTTGACCATTTCCTCATTTTGCTTGCTCACTTCTTCCAATGTTGTATCCTTTGCGGAAGCTATCTTCATTATTTCATTCAGCATTAACTCACATTCATTTTTCCATTTGGTGGCTTCTTTCAAATTCCCATTATCATCAGAAAATGCAATTACAGTTTTCTCAGCAGCTGCAATTAACCCCTGTTCATCCCCTTGCAATTCATCATAGAAATTCCGATGGTGATTGATTATATGATTTGCAGCTTCAAGTGCAGAACTGTTAGCTTCATCACTTTGAGCCAACTCATGAAATTTCTCCATGATTCATCCATCCATCCTTGTGTGCTCCTTCAATGCAGCAAGAGTATGAGAGTATTTTCCCTACAATTTATTCAACCAGGATGTCAAATGATCCTGCATCTTCTTGAAAATTGCAGCAATAGCATCATGCTTTCCCTGAGAATAAGCACTTGACCCTACCCAATGGTCTTTTGCCTGAGAGATTTCTCCTTGAGTGGTCATTTTGGTTGTCCCCATTGAAACACCAACCAAGTCTTTGAGTCTATCATTTTCTCTCAGCAACTTTTCATTATTTGCTTTATACATTTCTCTTTCTTTTATCAACAGCTGAATTTGTGCTTTATTCAACTTTGCAATATTTACCTCAATATCTGCAGTAGCTACAAGATCAAATTCTCTAGCCTTTAGAGTCAAAACATAGCCAAATGCCTTCTTTGTATCAAGTACCATTGATTTCCTATGGGGTGGGTACACAGCCCATATCAACATTGATCCCTCATTAGTATTATACTTGGAGCCTGCATACACTTCTGTCACCTTTTCTTTATCAAGCTTGTGAGTAGCATTACTGCCCTTCAAGAAACTATCAAAGAACAATGTAGAGTTCAAATCAAGGCTAGGAAAGATCATGACACCAGCACTCTCCAACATTTTCCTCCCCATTTCAGGAGTCATATTTGTCATTTCATCATCCACACATCTTCTCAATTGAGCCAACAATTGTTCCTCATTTCCAGATGTAACATCATCAACATTCTCTCGTATTTCCTTCCCCTTCTGCTTGTACAAGAATGCCTTCAACTCTGGGGAATGTATAAACTCATCATCAGAGACAAATGACCTATACTCCATGTGCCTTGTATCCACATCACTACTTTCAATACTTTGTTCTCTAACTGGGCAAACATATTGCTGAGTCCTCATCTGGGATACCTTCTCTATTTTACCCTATGGCACATTAGCTCTAGGTGCTTCTTCATCTCCAGAAGACAATAGCTCAATATCCTGAAGCCCTTGGTTATACCTTTCAACTACCATTTCTACTTCATCTTCATCCAGATTCCTGATCATATCATCAAAAGGATAGGGTGCATGCCAATACCCTCCAAAGTTAATCCTTTCTTTGGCTGAATTGATATATCCTTCAGGATCAAAGTTTTTCCTAGTTGGTCCTCTTTTCATATTATAATGCAACAATTTTTCAAGGATTGAATTATATCCCTCTTTAGCCAATACAGTGAAATCACCAAAACATAAAGTACTAGGCATAAAATCCTGCTTCCCAAAAGAACTGAATTGCATCACACTACAGTAATCCATTTGTCTAACAATTTCCAAATATGCAACCCTATTTGGAACTATCCTTGGCAGAATAAAAGGAGCATCTTCAAATCCATACACTCTAATTACTGTAGCTCCCTCCAAACAATACCAGTCTCCCCAATTATGATCAATTGGCCCATTGAAGTCTTTAGGCTAAAGGAATCTTTTGATCTCATCAATCAATGAATAATTACAAGGATAATGATATAATTTATACAATGTTTTTACAAAATGCTCTTCAAAATGAATAAAACTAGAACCAACAAACCTACAGTCCCAAATGACAGTCCACAATTGAACAGGCAATGCTTCACCCTCCTTGCCAATTTGAGAAACTCTCATCTATGGAGGCCATACCCCTAACTCCTGTCCAAAATATAGCACTAAATGCATCAACAATGAATAATTTTTGAGGTGAACAATTGAAGCTCCACCCTTTATAGCCATCAATCCTGAATTAAGCTCATTAGAAACATATGAAGCATAATCAAATGGCCTGGAATTGTGATATTGAATATCCGCTGTGATAACCATTGGCACCATTGACATGAATTCAAGGGAATCCATCGCTAATACCTGACACACTAAAAAATATGTGTACTTCATATAGGGTTCAAACAAATCTACATGATAGGGAGGCCCTTCACTATCTTCCAAAGGTTCTGGCTTGTTACCCTATTTGACCCTGTGAATTGGTAACCTCCAACCCAAGTTGTAACTTGTATCCATCCTTGAAAATTCCTTCTGCAACTCCTCACAATTAATTTCCTCATTGCAAAACCCTTCCAGTTTGAAAACCTCACCAATTGCTTCTTTTGACATATGTATCTGTGGTTTTCCAGAAGGATCACATATAGCTTTATGCTTTGGATCATAATGATCAACAAGCAATTTTACCAATTCAACATTAACAAATACATTAGGGCACACAACTTCCCTACATTCAACTTCCATGGATTACAGACTGGGTCAAAATGGTTCCTCCTATGGTAGTGGAAATTGAAAAGCTCATACCCTCTTATAACAGTCCAGACATCACCTATGAACTTGCATTTATCATCTAGCTTATCAACCTCTACCCTAAGTTATACAGACCTTCTAGCTTTAGGACCTAAACCAGGTAGTTGATCAATGAGGTCTTGGTTCAACCTCCTTTTAGTGCCTCCATGCTCCATATTAGTCTTTTGTTTCTTTCCCTTCGACTGACTACTCTCACCAAGCTTTCTACCCTTACCCTTTCCAGAACCAGAAGACTCCATTTTCAAGCTTACATAATCAAAATGTGAAAAACAAAGAAGCAATTACTTACAATATTCTACTCGAGCTCCTCAGACTGAAAAAATATCTCTGTTCTCTGTCCAACATGCCAATTCACCAGCAATCAATTTAGAAATGAAGAATTGATTAGAACACTAATGTCATTACTATTTTATCCCATCACGCCATTAATGAAGCATGAATGAAGCCTCCTTTGAAACTGGCACTGTCCATCAAATGTCCTACCGATGAGAAAATTTCAACTCTAGGGAAAAATCCCTTTTCAACGTTTATTTCACCATTCGCCAAGACACTCTGTGGTCTTACTGGCATTTGGAATCAACTTGATGACCATTACTTCTATTTTTCATGTCGCTATGACAACTTCAAGTTGAGGAAATATTACATATACTTCATGGTGCCATACTGATATGCATTCTTCAAAATATTCTCCAGTCACTATGACGAGATCACCCTTTCGCCGATGAAAACAATCCTACTGATGAAATAAATTCAATCAGCAAGACCCTGAGAACTCGGAAAGACTTATACCGGCACTAAATGTCTTACAGAAATCACTCTTCCATATTACTCCATTCAGCAAGACTCACCCCGAAATATTTGTCGGTATAATATTCATACTTTGGTGAAACTTATACTGAAAAGTTCCTCTCCCGGCAATGCAGATCTCTATCGGCATAAGTTTTAATTCGGCAAGACTCTATGACCTCTCACCAATAACTTTTGAATATCCTTGAACTTGGTTAGGAGAAACAATAGCCACTTCGCTAAGACCTTCCCCGATACACATAGACCTTACCAAAACATTTGTTTGCAAGCCAGTCAGTAAGACAAAATGACTTTGTTATGAATTCATGCCAATACCAATTAGTTTGGCCAAAACGACCCTTTATGCATTAGTCTGTATGACATATTGTCTTCGCCCTGACATTACACTGATGCCCCAGCATATGCCGATATATATTTTTTCTATATTCCTGTCGGCAAGAAAAAAAATACTTCGCCGAAACATTATCCAGAACACCTTTAGCTTGACCGGTATACTCCCACATGCACCGGTTGGCAAAACACAATGTATTCTCTATGACCTCACTCTGACAATGATTCCCTTTGTCGAGATGACTCCTTTTGTCACTGAAACAAGAAAATTGTTCTGCTGATAGTCTGCAACAAACATACATTAGTGAAAAATCAGATCGGGGAAACTTTTACTATGTCTTGCCGATTCGGGTCTTTTAATGAAAAATGAAGGACTTGATGGATTCAATGGATTTTATGACAGAAAATAAGCAAGACAATACAAAGAGGGACATTTATACTTATGATGAGGACTCAATGCTGGAACACTTGGATGTAATAGACTGTAAAAATTTCAAAATTTTATAGTTCTAACACCTCCCACCCCCTCCCTATCTCTCTCTCCCCCTCTCTCTTAGGTATCTCCCCCCACCCCCCCTCTCTCTCTATCTCTCTCTCACTCCCTCCATCTTTCTCCCATCCCTCTATCTTGGGAACTCCCTCTCCTTTCCACCCCCTCTCCCTTTCTCAATTCTCTCTCTCACTACTTGTATCTCTCCCATCCCTCTATCTCCCACTCCCTCTCTCTCCTACTCTCTTAGGTCTCTCCTTCCCACCCCGTCTCTCCCACTTTGTCTCCTTCTCCCTTTCTCTTAGTTCTCTCCCTCCCACCCTCTCTCCCTCTCCCTCTCTCTTAGGTTTCTCCCTCCCACCCCCTCTCCCTCCCTCAAGTATCTCCCTCCTACTCTCTCTCTCTCCCTCTCTCTTTGGTATCTCCCTCCCACCCCCATCCTCTCCCTCTCTCCCTCTCTCTTAGGTATCTCCATCCCACCCTCTCTCCTTCTCCCTCTCTCTTAGGTCTCTACCTCCTACCCCATCTCCCTCCATCTCTCTCTCAAGTATCTCCCTCTACCCCCTCTCCCTCTCTTAGGTCTCTCTCTCTCTCACTAACTCCCTCTCTCTCTCACTAAATCCCTCTCTCCTCTCTCCCCCTCTCTCTCTCACTCCCTCTATCTCTCCCTTAGTCTCTCTCACTCCCTCTATATCTCTCCCATCCCTCTATCTCCCACTCCCTCTCTCTCCCCCTCCCTCTCTTTCTCCTCTCTCTCTCCCCTCTCTCTCTCCCCCTCTCCCAGGTAGGAGGGAGAGACTTGAGAGAGAGTGAGAGGGAGTGAGAGAGGGAAAGAGGGTTAAGGGTTTAGGGTTGAGTGTTTAAGGGTCGAGGTTATAGGGTTTAGGGATTAGGTTTGAGGGTAGAGGGTATTAGGTTGAGGGTAGAGAGTAGAGGGTTTAGGGTTTAAGGGTTGAGGGATTAGGGTAGAGATGGAGGAATGGATGGAGGGATGAATGGAGGGAGAAGTGAGATAGAGAGGAGAGAAGAGGAGGAAGGGGTAGAGATAGATGAGGATTGAGGATCCAATGTTTAGGTTAGAGGGTTGATAATTGAGGGCATAGGGTTGAGGACCTATAGGGTTGATGGTTTAGGGTAAAGAGAGAGAGAGAGAGGGAGAGGGTTTAGGGTTGAGGGTAGAGGGTTATGGGTGGAGGGTAGAGTGTTTAAGGGTTTAAGGGTTTAGGGTTTAATTTTTAAGGGTAGAGTGTAGAGGGTTTAGGTTTTAGGGTTTAGGGTTTAAGGGTTGAGGGTTTAATGGTTGAGGGATTAAGCATTGAGGGTTGAGGGATTATGGTAGAGTTGAGGGTTTATGGATTAAAGGTTGAGGGTATAGGGTTTATTGTTTAAGGGTAGAGGGTTTAAGGTTTAATGGTTAAGGGTAGAGGGTAGTGGGTTGAGGGTTGAAGGTTTTAGGGTTTAAGGGTTGAGGATTGAGGGTAGAGGGTAGAGGGTTTAGGCTTTCGGGATTAAGGGTTAAGGGTAGATGGTTTAGGGTTTATGGATTATGGTTTATGGTTTATGGTTTAAAGGTAGAGGATGTAGGGTTGAGAGAGAGAGGGGGGGTTAAGGGTTTAAGGGTTAAGGGTAGAGGGTTTAGGGTTTAGGGTTTAGGGATTATGGTTTACAATTTAAGGGTAGAGGGTGTAGGGTTGAAAGAGAGAGAGGGGTTGAGGGTTTTAGGGTTTTAGGGTTTAAGGGTTGAGGGTTGAGGCTTGAGGCTTGAGGGTATAGGGTAGAGGCTAGAGGCTAGAGAGAGAGAGAGGGTTAAGGGTAGAGGGTTTAAGGCTTGAGCATTTAAGGGTTTAGGATTTAAGGGTGGAGGGTAGAGGGTAGAGGGTTAAGGGTAGAGGGTAGAGGTAGATGGTTAAGGGTTTAAGGTTTAGGGTTTAAGGGTTTAGGATTTAGGGTTTAGGGTTTTGGGGTTAAGGGTAGAGGTGTAGGGTTGAGGGTTGAGGAAAAGAGGTAGAGGGTTGAGGGTTAAGGAGTAGAGTTAGAGGGTTTAAGGTTTTAAGGGTTACAGGTAGAGGTTGTAGGGTTGAGAGAGAGAGGGTGGGTTGAGGGTTTAAGGGTTTAAGGTTTGAGGGTTGAGGATAGATGGTAGAGAGAGAGAGAGAGACAATGATAGAGAGATAGAGGGTTGAGGGTAGAGGGTTAAGGGTAGAGGGTTTAAGTGTTTAGGGTTTAGGGTTTAGTGTTTACAATTTAAGGATAGAGGGTGTAGTGTTGAGAGAGAGAGAGAGAAAGAGGGGGGGTTGGGGATTTTAGGGTTTTAGGGTTTAAGGGTTGAGGGTTGATGGTAAATGGTTTAGGGTAGAGGATTGAGGGTAGAAGGTAGAGGGTAGAGAGAGATAGAGAGAGAGAGGGTTGAGGGTAGAGGGTAGAGGGTTTAAGTGTTTAGGGCTTATGGTTTAAGGGTTTAGGATTTAGGGTTCACGGTTTAAGGGTAGAGGGTGTAGGGTTGAGAGAGAGAGAGGGGGTTGGGGGTTTTAGGGTTTTAGTGTTTAATGGTGGAGGGTTGAGGGTGAAGGGTTGAGGGTAGTGGGTAGAGGGTTGAGGTTAGAGGGTTTAAGTGTTTAAAGTTTATGATTTACAGTTTAAGGGTTAAGGGTTTAATGGTTTATGGTTTAAGGGTAGAGGGTAGAGGGTAGAGGGTAGAGGGTTTAACGTTTTAGGGTTTAAATTTAGTGGTAGAGGGTGTAGGGTTGAGAGTGAGATAGAGAGAGGGGGGTTGAGGTTTTAAGGGTTTAAGGGTTGAGGGTTGAGGGTTGAGGGAAGAGGGTTGAGGGTAGAGGGTAGAGAGAGATAGAGATAGAGACAAAGACATAGAGAGGGTGGGGTGGGGAGAGGGTTAAAGGTAGAGGATTTAAGGGTTTAGGGTTTAGGGTTTGCAAGGGTTGAGGGTTTAGGGTTTAGGGTTTAAGGGTTAAGGGTAGAGGGTAGAGGGTAGGGTGAGATAGGCAGAGAGACAAAGATAGGAGGGTTGAGGGTAGAAGGTAGAGGGTTTAAGGGTTTAGGGTTTATGGGTTAGTGTTTAAGGGTTGAGGGTTTTAAGGGGTGGAGGGGTTGAGGGTTGAGGGTTAAGGGTAGAGGGTAGATGGTTGAGGGTTAAAAATTTAGAGGGTGAGGGGTTTAAATGTTTAGGGTTTAGGGTTTAAGAGGTAGAGGTGTAGGGTTGAGAGAGAGAGAGAGAGAGAGAGAGAGAGAGAGAGAGAGGTTGAGGGTTTAAGGTTAAGGGTAAAAAGGTAGAGGGTAGAGGGTAGAGGGTTAGGGTAGATGATAGAGGGTAGAGGGTAGAGAGAGATAGAGAGAGGGTTGAGGGTAGAGGTAGAATGTTAAGGGCAGAGGGTGGATGGTTTAAGGTCTTAGGGTTTAATGCTTAAGGGTAGAGGGTTTAGGGTTTCACAGTTTATGGTTTAAAGGTAGAGGGTGTAGGGTTGAGAGAGAGAGGGGAGTTGGGGGTTTAAGTGTTTTGAGGTTTAAGGGTAGAGGGTAGAGGGTAGAGAGAGGGGGGGCTTGATGGTTTTAGGGTTTTAGGGTTTAAGTGTTGAGGGTTGAGCATTGAGGGTTTAGGTTAGAGGGTAGAGGGTTTAGTGTGGAGGGTTGAGGTTAGAGGGTTTAATGGTTTAGGGTTTAAGGTTTAGGGTTTAAGGGTTTAGGGTTGAGAGGGAGAGGGGGGGTTTAGGGTTTATGGTAGAGGGTAGAGGGTAGAGGTTTAAGGGTTTAGGAGGGGGTAGGGTTGACAGATAGACAGAGGGGCAGGTTGAGGGTTTAAGGGTTTAAGGGTTGAGGGTTTGTGGTTTAAGGGTTGAGGGTTGAGGATCAAGGGTTGAGGGTAGAGGGTTGAGGATAGAGGGTGGAGGGTCTTTCCCTCCCACCCCTCTCTTAGGTCTTACCCCCACCCTAACTAACTAACTCTCTCTCCCTATCAAGTCTCTCTCTCTTAGGTCTCACTCCCTCCCACAACCTAGACTAATCTATCTCACTCCAATACCCTCTCTCACACTCCTTCTTTGTTAGGTCTCATGTACCTCCCACCCTACCTAGACAAATCTATTTCACTCCAACCCCTCTCCTATTGTAAGGTCTTTCCTCCCACCCTAACTGGATAAATTTATATCCTCTCAAGTCTCTATCTCTATTAGGTCGCAGTCCCTACCACACTACCTAAGCTAATCTCTCTCACTCCTATCCCCTATCCATCTATCTCAAGTCTCACTCCCTTCTTCTCTATATTGTGAAAACATTTTTAAGCAACAAATTTGGCGCTCGCCAAATTCGGCGAGCACCAAATTTGGTGAGCTACAAATTTGTTTTACCTTGAAATGGTAAAATAGAGGTTGACCCTGTGATTCAGGCCCACATGCTTCTGCATTTGTCTTGTGCAATGCTTTAGTTGACTCAAAAATTCCTTTTTTATGCATTTGACTCTTGTACCAATCTAGGCTTGATCCATCACCTTTTTACCACCAATTTGCATGCTAGACAACATAGATGAAGACATTTTGAAGTTTCTACATCATTTTGCATTATCTCAGGTAATATATTCATTTTGGTAATATTGAAATGTTTATATTTAGTATATTTGTTTGTTTTTGAAAATAAACTAAATTCCTTTAATGATTTTATTAATCATAACAATTGGACATAGAATTCAACATTGAATTAGATGGGAGTTGCATAAAAAAGATTAATTTTTATGGGTTTGAAGAAAAAAAATGAAAAACATGACATAATTTAGATGAATTCATGTTTAAACTTATATAAACAACATCAACTTAACACAAATTTTCTTATGAATTCTATGTTCATTGCTTATAGTAGTCCATTTCTAGCATGGCTAGTGGAATTTAATCTATTTCATTTTAGGTAGATGTTTATATTCAATTTTTTTGTTATTTTTGACAATTTATAGACCATTCATTTGATGATTTCATTAATCTTCATTGTTACACATAGAATTCAATATTAAATTAGATGGATCTTGCATGTAAATGTTTAATTTTTAGGATCTTGAATATATAAAATGAAAAACATGGCATAATAGATTCAAATTCATTATTAGTGATGGTTGTGGGAAATTTTTTATTTTCAATTAATTTGGAAAACCTAAGAGATTTCATCAATGTTAATTTGCAAGTTTCCATTAATTTATTTGTGCCATAAAAAAATCACCTTCATCATGATCTTAGATAAATTCAAGTGACTCAAGACATAGTTGGTTTAATGCAAGTTTCCATTCATTCATATCATTTACCTTTATAAGAAATAAAATTTAAGGGAATTTAATTTTGTGCAATTGAAAATTCTTTTTGTCTTTCTATGTTACCTTATTGCCAAAGAAATAGTGAATAATTCCAATATATAGCATCACAAACCCTTCTTTGAATTCGCGTTCTTCATGGCTTGGTTAACAATCACAATGTGGTTTTGACAACAATAAGCGCAATATTCTCTAGTTTCAAAATGTGGCAACAACTCATATCCTGGGTTTGACACAGAGTGATGATTTAGAAACCCTCCTATTGTTAGCACATGCATATAGGCCTACAAAATATTAGTACCAAGTTTCATATATTTTCCCCAAACGCATCAAAAGTTATGGGTTTTTTGAAGTTCACTATAAACCCTAGGTTGGGGAAATCAATGTTTTATTAGATATGCAATGTTTTATAAGTCACATTAGTTGTGCAATGTAAATTAATTCTTTGAGTTTTAAAGATATGCAATGCAATGTAATCAACAATATCAATATGTTTCATAAAATGCTTGGTGTGTTTCATAAAATGTAATGTAATCAGCAGTATGGATATGTTTGAAAAAATGCATTACAAGTACTTCTCTTGCGGTATGGAGGTAGATGTATATATGAAATTTTTTGTAGCATAAACATGTTTGATAATTCCAAACACTTCCCTGCCTTCTTTCATAAAATGCTTTGGTGTGTTCTATAAAATGCAATGTAATCAGCATTATCAATATGTTTCATAAAATGCATTACTTAAAATTTTGTTCTATGTGTGTTTGTGAACATGTAGTATTCAACATCATGATGAGGAAACAAGAAAATCCTCTAGCACTAGAAGAACATGTAGTTAAAAATGCAAGGAGAAGATAAATAAATCACACACACACTACTTGTTGTAGAGTTCATATTGAGTTTTCTAACCATTATGATGTTTATTAACGTTGTACCATTGAAAATTGGACCCTCTTGAGAAAAGAGACAATTTCATGCATACTTAAACCCACTTTTGAGTCCCTTCATACCATTTCCCCTTCAAAATGACATTATATAGGCCCCTTAGAACTATTAATTTTGATCTAGAGGCCCGTTTCACATGAGAAATCACATAAAACCCAACAAACAACACTTCATGACATCATACCCTGACAACCCACCTTCAAACAACTGTAGTGGGACCCATTTTACACCCTTGGTGACTGAGTCCCCTCTGCTAAGACTCATTCACCAAGGGTGGCGAATGAGTCCCCTTTGAGAGAAAATTCAAAATCAAGTAGTAATTTAATCAATTTAATTCTTATTTCTAGTGAATGTCAGCCTCTTAGGTCTATTTAATAGGAAAATAAGGTGTTTTTGCCTATAAATACACATTTTAAGTCATTTTACACAACTAGAGATCACTTTTTATCTACACATTATCATTATCTAAGAGTGAAAAGCATACAACAACAAGTTGCATCATAAAAAGTTGAAGTTTTAGGACAACAAACTAGGGTTTTTGCAGGTCTTGGAGCTCACTTATATTGTCAAGATCCAACATTGCAAAGGGTTGATGATGGATGCCTATGGCGAATCATGAAGAAATCTAAGGTGAAGAGGTGCAACTAGCCACCAAATCATGCCTAAGGACTTGGTTTCCTATTGATTCCATCTTCCATTGTTACTCTATCTTCAGATCAAGGTTTTCATTGTGTTTGTTTAGCATTTACATGTCATTTATTATCAATATTTCATGTGTTGTAAGGTTTCTAGGGTAGAGATCTTGCATCCTTTCAATCATTCTTGCATAACTTATTCTAGATCAATAGAATATGGTTTTTGTCATGATTCTGCCTTTCCTAGTCTTTAACACAACTAAGGCTAGGGTTTTTGCATATTTTTCTCTATTCAAGGTTTTATTAACAATCTAGGGGTTTGACCAAGGAAAACCCCCCATTAGACCAATACTTTTAAGTTGTTTTGTAGGGATTTTTTCGAGATATGGAATCGGGGCTTCATCAAAATTTGTTGTACAAGTGTCAAGGTGCAGATCTAAATCTTGAATTTGCAAGAATCTAAAGGTGGACTGATTTTCCATGTTTGGTGAATGAGTCCCACCTGAGATGAAAAATTGAGTAATATGTTATTTCAGGTCCTCGACAGTCAGAAATCAAGTTTTGTTCAAAAAAGTCCTGATTCAGGACTGATTCACCACCCTTGGCGAATGAGTCCCAGTCAGCTAAAGTCCAGATATCATCAGGTTTTTAGTTTGTTATTTAGTCCTCTACAAATTTCTAGGTGTTCACATTCTCAGAAATAGCCCTCTGTTTAGTCAAATATTATATTTTTGTTCATTATTTCTATCTTTCTACATATCACACTATGTTTTCAAAGAAAGCCTAAATCTTAGTTTTGCATTCATTTTTAGTCATTTAGATTAATCTGTTGCATTTAGTTAAGTTCATTTACATCATATCACATCGCATACATCCTAATTTGAGTGTTACATTAGCATTTTTGGATCTAATCTCTCTCCTTTTAGGTGAAAAACCCTATAAGTGCAAGAGAAGCATTAGGTTCCCAAAAATATGTCACAATTTGGTGAACTTGACATTTGAGTATAATAACATTCTGATTTACATTTCTAATTGCATTTGAGGTCTTCATTATTGTAGGCTCTTGCATTGTTTAAATTTCTTAAAAACATTGCCTTAGTAAAAGAATTTTTTATCTTAAATTTGGGCATTTCTTTTCATCTATGTATTTGCATTCTAAAGTTACAATGTATAGAGTTCAGAATTTACAAAAAAGACTCAAAAAAATTAGAAAAAAATTAAAATAGTCATCTCTTGGGACTCATTCGCCACCTAGGGTGAATCAATCCCTTTACACTTTTTTCTTAGAATTTCCAAATTTTCATTTCTTGCATTGTAGCTTTCTATTTTTTGTCAGTTCCTTTCTGTTTCAATTTAAGTATTCTCTATTTTTTTAGCATAGATTTCATTTCACTTCATGGAATTTATGGAAAGTCTTAGAATTTTACAAGTTCCATTTTCGGTTATCTTTCGTAGTCCTTTTAGATCAGCTTACATTGAAGAAATATTTACATTAGATGTAGTAGGTAATTTATATTAATCTAGTGGGCCCTTCTTTCAAGCTAGCCACATAACAAAAATAATTCATGCATTTTACTTTACTTGTTGAAAAGGGCAACAAACCATATTCCATATTAATGTAAACATTTATTTAATAACTGTATTTCACCTATCTCTATTTAGTGTACTTATATTAGAAAATGACACTGATAATCAAACAATACCTCAAACGATCCCATTAAACATGTGATTCAAATTCATAATAACATATCATCCAAGCTACTTAGTAGCGATGATGTTGAAAATTTAGATGAAACCCTCAAGGGTGTCCTCTCACTCACTTCATCCTCTAACGCTTGTAATGAGACATCTCCAACTCTTATCAAAACACCTTGCCTCAAACCCTTTGATCGTGATGACTTTGCTTTGTTAGATGAAGCCCTTGAAGACTTCATCTCACATAAGCCATCTGATAAGGTTTGTGGTAAAATCCTTACGACACATGATAGTTCACCCTTACAACCTTTGGGAGTGATGACTTGCCTTTGATAGATGAGTCTATTCAAGACTCTATCCCATTTAATTCATCCGCTATGGTTTGTAATGACATTTCTTGTATTAAGGATGTTCATGTAGTTCAACCAAAAATTATCCTTTATCACCCTTCACATCCACTCCATCCTTCCCACAAACCTAAACTTATCCTTTACCCACCCTCGCATCCCCTTCATCCCTCTAATGTATCACAACAATCTAATAATGATATTGTTGCTCATACATATAATACATGAAATAACCCACAACACCCCAAATAATTCCACCATCGTTACCCTTACTTAGTCCGCCTAGTGCTCCTCATTATAACCCAATACAAAGGAGTATGATCTGGTTGAGAAATTAAAGAATACTCCTACCAAAATTTCTCTTTGGGAATTTCTTCAAACTTCACCAAGTTATAATACCATCCTTCAAAATGATTTGAAACAAATAATAGTCTCTCCTGGAACTACTTCGAGTGATGTGGCCATTCTTGTTCAAAAGCATAGTCTTGATATTACTTTTCATCAACATGAGCTTCCTCCTTTGGAATTATAAAAAAAAAATGATGCCTTTATGATCATTACTCAATTTCATCAGATAGGTACCAAGCGTACACTTATAGATAATGGTTCTTCCCTTAATGTGTGTAGTGTGAGCCTTCTTGATCAATTGGAAGTGGATAGATCACAAATAAAACCTGATTCCATTTCTATTCAAGGGTTTAATAATATAACAAAGCAACCATTAGGGGTGATCACTTTACCTATTATGGTTGGAGTGATTACTTTGTAGACTCATATCCATGTCATGCCTTATGAACTTTCATATAATATTCTTCTAGGCAGACCTTGGATTCATGAGATGAATGAAGTCCCTTCAACTCTTCACCATATCAAGAAGTATGCTTATAACAATCATATATATCAAATTGAAATCAACCCTGAACCTGAAAAATTGTTTGCACATTGAAACGGGAATAACAAGTCCTTTGAAAACATTAATTCCAACCTCACACATTGATCCTCTTGACACAAAATTACCATCTAAATTAATTGGTGATGATTGGGGATCCTTAGATTTCACACCTTCATTTATGAGCGACTACACACTTGTGAAAAAACATGATGAAAATCCTGATCAACCAACCATTATGTCCACTCAAAATTTTGAACAATTGTCTCATACATCTATCTTTTATAATACAAATGAAAATGCAACATACACAACAAATTTTTACGAGATAGATTACCAGTCCCCACCTACCCTGTGCAAAATGGAAAGACTTTATGGGAAAGGTTATACATTTGACAAACAATTGGGCTATAATGGAAAAGGGTGTGGAAAACATGAACAAGGTATTAGTGTTCCTATTAAACCTAATACACAAGAAACAAAAACTGGATTGGGATACTCTTTTTCTACAATGACTAAAGCTACTCAATGACCATCCTTAAATATCAATATGATCAAATGTCAACCACAACATAAACTCACCATCATTCATCCTGGCTTGCTTGACTCTACCCTTCCACCTTCATTGTTGTATGTTGATACTGATGAAACTCTGAAAAACATACTTGGTGTCTATGATGCCCCATCTTCACCTAATTCCCTTAAGCATATTTCTCGTGTCCTAAATATTTCCTAGCAAGAAACAAATGGTGTCAATGAAGAACTGTTGGAATCTGAAAATATTAAAACCAATGCACTCCCCTTAGGAGATACAATTGACGTGCTTATGGATATAAATGACAATGATAAAGTCATTAAAATTTTGAAGTGTCTTGATGATGAAGAACAAGAAGATACAATTGCTTTACTTCATGATTTTCCTAAAATATTTTCTTGGAAATATTCTGACATGCCAAGAATAGACCCAAAAATTGTGATGCATAATATTGTCCTTGATAACAACGTTAAACTTGTTCGTCAAAATATTTGTAAAATGCACCCTAAAGTGGTACTACTAGTTAAAGAATAACTTGAGAAACTTCTTGATGCTTTCTTTATATGACCTATCAATTATTCTCCTTGGATCTCAAACATTGTTGCAATTGCAAAACCCGATAATAAAATTAGGATGTGCACTGATTTTTGAGACTTGAATAAAGCCTCTTTGAAGGATGATTTTCCACTTCCTAATATTGATATGATCATGGATTCAATTGCTGGACATGCTTTATTGTCATTCATGGATGGATTGTCTAGTTATAATCAAATCCTTATTAATCCTCGTGATCAATACAAAACTAACTTCACCACTGTTTGGGGAACATTTTGTTGGGTTGTCATGCCTTTTGGTTTAAAGAACGTGGGTGCAACTTATCAACACACAATGGCATTAATATTCCATGACTACATTCACAAAATATTGGAAGATTATGTTGATGATATTCTGGCTAAATCTTTAACTCAACAAGACAACGTAACTATCCTTCACAAAATATTTGGACAAATCAAGCAATATAACATGCGATTAAATCCAAAAAGTGTGTTTTTGGCGTAGAAAGTGGTAAAATCTTAGGATTTATCATATCTCATAGAGGAATTGAAGTGGACACAAAGAAAATTGATGCAATTGTTAACATGCCACCTCCAAAGAATATTTCTCAATTATGCACGTTACAGGGACGAATTCAGGCTATTCGATGTTTTGTTGCCTTTTTAGTTGATCTCACATTACCCTTCACATCTCTTCTTAAAAAGGGTGTTCCTTTTGATTGAGATGATGATTGTAAACAATATTTTGAGAGTGTAAATGAATATTTAGCTACTCCACCTATTTTACAACCTGTTGTACCTCATAGACCATTTATTTTGTACATCTCTTTATCTACCCATGCTCTCGCAACATTGTTGGCTCAGCATGATGATCATGGTAAAGAGCACCCTGTTTATTACATTAGTTACACTTTAATCAATTATGAAACACACTATTCACCAATTGAGAAATAATTTTTGGCCCTTATCTTCGCTACTAGTAAGTTGCGATACTATTTACTAAATATTGAAGTACAAGTTGTCACAAAATTTGATCCTCTTAAATACCTTTTTCAGTAAAACTGACCTCTCTGGCCGCTTAGCTAAGTGGGTAATGTTGTTAACCAAGTTCTATCTAAATTTTTTTTCACATAAAGAAATCAAAGGTCAAGCTTTAACTGATCACTTAGCTGATGCTCCTTCTCCTTCAACTTTCTGAACCATTCATTCCTTTCCTAATGATCATGTTTTACCCACAGATATTAAATCATGGAAGTTATTCTTTGATGGCTCTAAGTGTTGAACTAGTTTTGGTGCGGGTGTGGTCCTAATTCCACCTGATGGTAACCATATTCCCTTATCCTATCATTTGAACTTCCTATATACAAATAATACAGCTGAGTATGAAGCATTGATTGCAGGATTGCAAGCTGCTTTATCTCTTCACACTAGACATATTTAGATCTTTGGCGATTCATAATTAGTTATCAAACAAATCAATGGCACATATCAAATTAAACATGAAAAATTATTAAAGTACAAGGACCTTATCATGAAACTATTAAACAAATTTGACTTGTTCACCATTGATAACATTCCACAAAAAGATAATTGGTATGTGGATGCAATGGCTAGCACAACCTCTCTCATATCCTCACTTGATCCTTCTATTGATTACACATTCATTATTCATACCATCATGAAACCTTCGATCGATACTTCATCAGAAGACATCTTAACCATAACCCAAACATCTTTGTGTGAATGGTACGATATGATATACAATTACTTAAAGGATGGTACCATTCTTGAACCTACCACAATCAATACTTGAAAGCACTTACGAAAACTTGCAACTAAATATGTGATTCTTGCAAACGCATTGTATCACAGATATTTCAATGGTCTCTTACTACGTTGTCTCAAGAATTCTGAAATCCCTTTAGCACTTGAATAGGCTCATGATGGTGCCTGTGGAGGTCATTTCAGAGGACATTTGCTAGTGCAACGACTTCTTTGTATGGGTTATTATTGGAAATGTATGGAGAAATATTGTTACACCTATGTTAAACAATGTCACAAATGCCAAGAATTTAGCAATATAATTCACGCTCCTAGTATTGAGCTTTGTACCCATGTTCCCATTTGGCCATTTTTAGTATGGGGGTTAGACCTTATTGGAAAAATTTCTCTGCCTTTTTCTGTTGGACATACATTTATCATAACCACAACTAATTATTTCATAAAATGGGTCGAAGCTATCCCTCTTCATTCAACAACTACTCAAATAATTTTTCGTTTCCTCCTGGATCATATAATTACTCGCTTTGGACTTCCTTCTACAATTATTTCAGATAATGGAACACCCTTTAAGAATAGTGAAGTTCAACAACTTCTCCAAACCTTCAATATTCAACATCACTTTTCCACACCATATTATCCACAATACAATGGACAAGCTGAGTACACTAATAAAATTCTTGAACAAATCCTTAAGAAAACTATTAGCAAGAATCATAAAGACTGGCATACACAACTCCCTTATGTGCTTTGGGCATATGAAACTAGTGTATGTTCATCCATCGAAACTACTCCTTATAATCTTGTTTATGGTACCGATTCAATTATGCCCTTGGAGTTAGAGATTCCTACTTTGTGAGTTGCTCTCCAGGATATTTTTGATGGTGAAACTTATAAAGCTCAATGATTACATCAACTTGAGATGCTTGATGAGCAATTCCTTAAAGCTCTTGAGCATCTCCAAGTCCACATCAAATAGTTACAACGAAAACACAATGTTCATGCCATCCCTCGATCATTTTCTAGGGGAGACTTTGTTCTTATTGAAAATCAACGAACTGTTAGTGTAGATAATGAAGAAAAGGATAAGTTTAGCCCTAATTGGTTGGGACCTTATATAGTTGACACTAGTTATGGGTCTGGTGCTTATTTTTTAAAGTAAATTGATGGAACACCCCTTAAGGAACCCATTAATTCCATGCATTTGTGTTGGTATTATATCTAATCTCCTTTGAATAGTATGTTTTGCATAGCAGTGCTTTTTAGAGTTATTTGATAAAAATAGCTTTCACATTGCTTCATTCCTGACAATTACTTTTTGTTTGTCTTGAACACTATAGTAGTTATCTACATTCCTTTTATAATTACTTTAGATTTCATACTATTCATGTCATTTATTTTATGTTAAATTAGATCCTTATTAGTGTATTTAATTTAACATATTCTTTTCCTCATTGTTAATTTAGTATCAAAACTGGAACATGTTTTCAATTGCATCACATAGATTATGTTAGATCATGTAGACATTAATTAAACTACTTTTATCATAAGTCCTTTAATTAATCACATAGCATTTAACAAACATATTAAAAAGATACATCATTATAAAGGTCCATGTCCTTATATATATATCTCATGCCAAAAAGTCTCATATACATATTTGAATCATATCATAATGGTCTATGAGAGCTAGGCCCCTCAAGATATGGCACTCACAATCTAGTCCCTAGACATTGTGAGACAGTTGTGTGTGACCGTGATCATGAACTGTCGAGTCTTAGTGCATACTCTAGACCCTATACTCATCCAACAACTACGAGTAACTCCTCTGCCATCTGATCTCTCTCAGCCTGTGTGTGAGCTAGCTCTGCATGAAGTCTCTCTACCTCTGTTGAGGCTCACGATGAATGTAGTGCACTCTCAACCTGAGGGAGTTTCCTCCTAACAATCTCCTACGCTGCCCACAACCTTGTGAATGGTCTCAGTGCCTCTGGCCCTTCCTCCACGATCAATGGGGGCGCATAGTTAGGATCTATCTCATCCTCCTCAAGGGATGCTGGCACTATCTCTGTGGTTTCCTGATGATAGAACTCTATCTAATCTCTTGTTGCTCATGCAAGATAGATCATGTACACAATCAGTAACACATCATCATGATATATATACATCCATACATAAAACATCAAATAATAAAGGACATGCATTAAATTTTAATGTTATCACCTATGTCTCCAAATGCATGAGGAAGGTCAATCTCCTCATCTCTGGGGAGCATGTGGGATGGGCTAACCTCCTTCTGACTTTGCATGTTGATGTCTACTATAGCTACTGCTCATAATCTGGTCCTATAAGTATGTGAAGATTCTCCATACTTGCCTTGATCCTCAATGGCTACCTCATCACCCTCACTGAGGGGTGGCTCCTCCTCCTCATAATCCTTCTCCTCATAATGCCCCTCCTCCTCCTCCTCCTATCCTCCATCCTAGTCCTTAGTCAAGATTAGTGTTAGAATAGTACTCCTCATCAATCACATTTGTAAAAATATCTGCTGGCCTATATGATACCTCCTTTGCCCTCTCCTCTGGCTCATCATCTATTGCTTCCTCTGCATCACCTAGGGGGAAATCCATAAGGAACACATGAGTTGTTTGTGAATATGACCACCACTCCTCATACTCATCTATGGTACCAACATCATTAGTGTTGGATGGTGGTGGTTGGTCATGATCTAAATCATCAAAATCACTCTCATGAACATGATCTATAGTCAGCTGGACAATATCCCCTAGCCTCCGGACACTCAACACTGATCATCTAATGAAAGGGCATGCCCTAGGTGGTGTCTAAACCTATCCAAACTATCACATGAATCGTCCATAATAGAATGGTCGTACAATGTAGTCATACCTCCCTGCTAGAAATCTATCCATCTGCATCCTTCGCATCTATCCTATGTGATCTAGCCACTGAAGAATTAGTAGATATGGTCTCCATAATGTCTTGTCCTCCTCCAGTTGGTTGAATCTCACCCTCCAAAACTCTAAATCCCCATACTACCATAGATGCATCAAGGGATAGCCGAATGCTCATGTGTACTCTACTGCTATCGTACATGGATATTCGACAAGCCTGGTACATTTGATATGCTCTAGGAACCACACCTATAGAAGCATATAATGGACCATACTGTCAATCTCTTGATATACAAATCTCCCTAAATCATAATACAAATGTGCCTGAATGCAACGACCCCATGCATAGACTATCTATTGATCATACATCCCTCATACCAGGTGTACTAGTTCACCATCCAAGTGTGTCGCTCGTCCATGTGGATTGAGTATCAGTGCCACTGTGTGCATCATGATTCATCTCACCACAATAACTCATGAGTATAGCAACATCGACAACTCGATCCGTGCTCTAACCCTTTCATCATGTATTAGTCCTCCTAGGAAATACTGCATATCTCACTTCTTTTCATTGAATGATCGATCCCCTCAGAAATACACTCACACTCCTCGAATAGGCACTCAAAGAATGCAATGTACACCCTTGAGTGTGATCATCATTTCCCCAGTGGGAAGATGAAAGGTACAAGTATCTGCATCCCAACGCTCACACAAAACCATTAGCATGGCATTATGGTATCTCATGGATGGCATCATGAATTACCAATAGATACCCACTGACTGCAAGTGCTCTATCTCTACCACTGATAACAATGGTGATAAATCTCTCAAAAATGATATCTTTCTTCCCCCTAGCTGCTACCATGACCGGGTGAGAACCTATCACAATCATCACAAAATACTCTAAAAAATTATCTAAAATCTTCAATTTTCAAATTTCTCATCATGCAAGTGTGCTAAAGTCAATCTAGTGTGCTTTCTATGTGGCCCTAGATACTCTAGAGCCCTTTTTAATAGGCATTTTGCAAAGAAATAGGGACACTTCGTGAAGAAATGGGACACTTCACGAAGAAACGAGACACTTTGTGAACAAAGGGGACACTTTGCAAACTTTTCTCCAAGAAACCTACATTAACCTATCCATGCCTAATAATCATTATAATATCATCAAAAAACATGGCGAAAGGTACAAAATTGCCTTACCTAATGATATCACTCACTGCGTGCTATCTTCTCACAAAGATCGTCCAATCGCGAAGGTGTGTAATCTCATCTCCTCAGCATCTTCTCCTTCTAATTGTCACTATAAAGCTACAACAAAGGTGAAATGAATAGTAAGTGACAAATTACTTTCATTCACTACTTTTTATCTCTATTTACTTTTACATCTTAACCTAACACTCTTTTCCTTTTCCCTAATTTATATTGTAGTCATTCTTCACATTCACATAAAAGGATCTAGGGTAATCCATTTTTGACACCATTTGATTAGTTGGGATCATGATTCCACACCCGAAATCCTCATTTACCTATCGTCATGTGGCATGGTACTTGGGAATGCCCTATGATATGGTATTTCTTCTTTGATGTGGCTAGATTGCTACCTTGATTCCACCTCCGTAAAGCAAGTGGAATCAAGGAGGGGCATACATCTACCCTTGAGTGGGATTTATAAGAAGTTAGATAAAAGGATTTGTGGACAATTAACGAATGTGTGTTGCAAGATGCGTATCCTAATGTTGTGGTTTGCAGGTAACTACACTGGGGGCTCCATTCTACTGTCTTCTGAATATGTATCCTTTTATGTAGTAAAGTGCATCATTTAGAGTCCTTTAGCTTACATATGCACATAAAGTCATATGGGTGCTAAAGTGGGGGCTAAATGTGTCGTCAAAAACTTGGAACCTCTTGAGAAAAGAGATAATTTCATGCATACTTAGACCCACTTTTGAGTCCCTTCATACCATTTCCCCTTTAAAACGACATTTATAGGCCCCTTAGACCTATTAATTTTGATCTAGAGGCTCGTTTAACATGAGAAATCACATAAAACCTCACAAACAACACTTAATGACATCATACCCCGACAACCCACCTTCAAACAGCAGTAGTGGGACCCATTTTCCACCCTTGGTGAATGAGTCCCCTCTGGTGGGACTCATTCGCCAAGGGTGGCAAATGAGTCCCCTTTGAGGGAAAAGTCAAAATCAAGTGGGAATTTAATCAATTTAATTCTTATTTTCGGTGAATGTCAGCCTCCTAGGTCTAATTAACAAGAAAATAAGGTGTTGTTTCCTATAAATACACATTTTAAGTCATTTTACACAAGTAGAGATCACTTTTATCTACACATTGTCATTAACTAAGAGTGAAAAGCATACAACAACAAGTTGTATCATAAAAAGTTGAAGTTTTAGGACAAAAAACTATGGATTTTGCAGGTCTTCAAGCTCACTTATATTGTCAAGATCCAACATTTCCAAGGGTTGATGATGGATTCCTATGGCGAATCAAGAAGAAATCTAGGGTGAAGAGGTGCAACTAGCCACGAAATCATGCCTAAGGACTCGGTTTCCTATTGATTCCATCTTCCATTGTCACTCTATCTTTAGATCAAGGTTTTCATTGTGTTTTTTTAGCATTTTCATGTCATTTCTTATCCATATTTCATGTGTTGTAAGGTTTCTAGGGTAGAGATATTGCATCCTTTCAATCATTCTTGCATAAATTATTCTAGAGCAATAGAATAGGGTTTTTGTTAGGATTCAACCTTTCCTAGTCTTTAACACACCTAAGGCCAGGGTTTTTGCATATTTTTTCTCTATTTAAGGTTTGATTACCAATATAGGGGTTTTACCAAGGAAAACCCCCCATTAGACCAATACTTTTAAGTTGTTTTGTAGGGATTTTCCAAGATCTGGAATTGAGGCTCCGTTAGAATTTACTGTATAAGTGTTAAGGTGTAGATCTAAATCTTGAATTTATATGAATCTGAAGGTGGAATAATTTGCCATGCTTGGTGAATGAGTCCCACCTGAGATGCAAAATTGAGTTAGATGCTGTTTCAGGTCCCTGACAGTCAGAAATCAAGTTCTATTTAGAAAAGGCCTGATTTGGGACTTATTCACCACCCTTGGCGAATGAGTTCCAGTCAGCTAAAGTCTAGATTTCATCAAGTTTTGAGTTTGTTATTCAGTACTCTGCAACTTTCCAAGTCCACACATTCTTAGAGACAGCCCTCTGTTTAGTCAAATATTGTATTTTTGTTCATTATTTCT